>SJYX01011111.1:193516-208843 GCA_006410675.1 Oreotragus oreotragus
CTATTCAACATAGTTCTGGAAGTTTTGGCCACAGCAATCAGAGCAGAAAAAGAAATAAAAGGAATCCAAATTGGAAAAGAAGAAGTAAAACTCTCACTGTTTGCAGATGACATGATCCTCTACATAGAAAACCCTAAAGACTCCACCAGAAAATTACTAGAGCTAATCAATGAATATAGTAAAGTTGCAGGATATAAAATCAACACACAGAAATCCCTTGAATTCCTATACACTAATAATGAGAAAATAGAGAAATTAAGGAAACAATTCCATTCACCATTGCAATGAAAAGAATAAAATACTTAGGAATATATCTACCTAAAGAAACTAAAGACCTAGACCTATATATAAACTATATAGAAAACTATATAGAAAACTATAAAACACTGATGAAAGAAATCAAAGAGTTCCCTAACAGATGGAGAAATATACCATGTTTGTGGATCGAAAGAATCAATATAGTGAAAATGAGTATAATACCCAAAAGCAATCTATAGATTCAGTGCAATCCCTATCAAGCTACCAACGGTATTTTCACAGATCTAGAACAAATAATTTCACAATTTTTATGGAAATACAAAAAACCTCTAATAGCCAAAACAATCTTGAGAAAGAAGAATGGAACTGGAGGAATCAACCTGCCTGACTTCAGGCTCTACTACAAAGCCACAGTCATCAAGACAGTATGGTACTGGCACAAAGACAGAAATATAGATCAATGGAACAAAATAGAAAGCCCAGAGATAAATCCATGCACCTATGGACACCTTATCTTTGACAAAGGAGGCAAGAATATACAATGGAGAAAAGACAATCTCTTTAACAAGTGGTGCTGGGAAAACTGGTCAACCACTTGTAAAAGAATGAAGCTAGGACACTTTCTAACGCCATACACAAAAAATAAACTCAAAATGGATTAAAGATCTAAATGTAAGACCAGAAATTATAAAACTCCTAGAGGAAAACATAGGCAAAACATTCTCTGACATATATCACAGCAGGATCCTCTATGACCCACCTCCCAGAGTAATGGAAATAAAAGCAAAAATAAATAAATGGGACCTAATTAAACTTAAAAGCTTTTGCACAATGAAGGAAACTATGAGCAAGGTGAAAAGACAGCCTTTAGAATGGGAGAAAAATAACAGCAAACAAAGCAACTGACAAAGAATTAATCTCAAAAATATACAAGCAGCTCCTGCAGCTCAATTCCAGAAAAATAAGTGACCCAATCAAAAAATGGGCCAAAGAATTAAACAGACATTTCTCCAAAGAAGACATACAGATGGCTAACAAACACATGAAAAGATGCTCAACATCACTCACTATCAGAGAAATGCAAATCAAAACCATAATGAGGTACCATCTCATGCCAGTCAGAATGGCTGCTATCAGAAAGTCTACAAACAATAAATGCTGGAGAGGGTGCAGAGAAAAAGGAATCCTCTTACACTGTTAGTGGGAATGCAAACTAGTATAGCCACTATGGAGAACAGTGTGGAAATTCCCTTAAAAGATTGGAAATAGAACTGCCATACAATCCAGCAATCCCACTGCTGGGCATATACACTGAAGAAACAAGAGTTAAAAGAGACATGTGTATCCTAATGTTCATAACAGCACTGTTTACAATAGCCAGGACATGGAAGGAACCTAGATGTCCATCAGCAGAAGAATGGATAAGAAAGCTGTGGTACATATACACAATGGAATATTACTCAGCCATTAAAACGAATGCATTTGAATCAGTACTAACGAGGTGGATAAAACTGGAGCCTATTATACAGAGTGAAGTAAGTCAGAAAGAAAAATACCAATACAAGTATACTAACAAATATATATGTAATTTAGAAAGATGGTAACAATGACCCTATATGCAAGACAGCAAAAGAGACACAGATGTAAAGAACAGTCTTTTGGACTCTGTGGGAGAAGGTGAGGGTGGGATGATTTGAGAGATTAGCATTGAAACATGTATATTATCATATGTGAAACAGATCGCCAGTCCAGGTTCAGTGCATGAGACAGGGTGCTCAGGCTGGTGCACTGGGATGACCCTGAGGGATGGGACGGGGACGGAGGTGGGAGGGGGATTCGGGATGGGGAACACATGTACACCCATGGCTGACTCATGTCAACGTATGGCAAAAACCAGTACAATATTGTAAAGTAATTAGCCTCCAATTAAAATAATTAATTTTTAAAAAATAAAATACTGAAAGGCTATAAACAAAAAAAACCCAAGTCTTAAGTAAGACAAATGCTTACCTCATAGACTTGTTATAAGAAAAATAAAAATAATATATGAAAAAAAAGATTTACAAAATACCTATCCTCTACCTACCATTACATACATTATTTATTTCTTATAAAGCTGTCCTTTTTGAAAAAAATATTCACCCTCCTGTAAGAGAAGAAACAAAAATATGTGGACAAGTTATTCAGCCAAGATAACAGAACTCCATCATATACGGAGTGAATTACTGATTTGTGACACAAAAGTAAGCATGTAGCTTTAAAAGGATGCTTTGGTAAAGGTATTCCCATTCTTTCTCTAATACTGCAGGCCTAATAAAAATATAAGTTGCCATGTTACAAGGTGAATTTTATCTCACATAGCAATGTTTAGGCCAAAGAATCCTTGCAGAAAAGATGGCAAAATTAGGGTTGGGAGAGCATTTTATCATCCTTTCCTTATTGGCCTAACACTAGGTATAAGTCCACAGTTCTTTACCCAACACCCTTGGGCCCAAATGTGATTTGAAATTCAGAACTTTTCAGATTTTAGAACAGTAATATAGTACATGCAACATATGTTGAATATAATTCCAGCAGAGATTGGGGCAGCAACCTTTAAACAAACACATAAATATTTCTGTAGTAAAAAAAAAAAAACAAACATGAATATTCATACTGAGTGAATCTGCACTAAATTTAAGGAGAAAAAGAGTCATTTTTCAAAGTTTCAGATTTGGGAATTAAAAACAATGGATTACAGATATGTATCTGCTAAAATATGGTCATGGTTTTCATTAAGTAAAGTTTATGTACTTTTTTCCCCAAAATAAAGCCACAAATTAAATATGAGTACTTTCCCTTTTTCTTTTCCCTTTTTTGGGGAGGGGAGTGTTTCAGATTCATCTTTTGCTTATAATTAAAATGATCTATATCATTCTTTTCACTGATTTTTTTTTTTAAATCATTAGTCTGTTCCAAAAGAAGCAAAGAAGGATACAAAAACTCAATTTAATTTTGTTTAGCCAATTAAAATGCTAACAAGTAAACTTATGAAAAAGGAGATACTAAAAAAAAACAGTGGAAGACTGGGAGAATCTATAAATCTAATTTAAAAATCCATAAACCAAACGGTTCTAATGCATTCTAGGACTCCTAGATTTTAATCGTACCAAAGCTCTGGCTTGGTTTTATTTAAATGTCACAGACATAACTCATGGTTCATTATTTTCTTTCCAAAAAACAACACAAATCATCATTAAGGAAAATATTTAACAATCCAAGGTCAGTATAACAAAGCAGGTTACACAAAGTACCTGTATATATTACAAAAGTTAAATATGTATATTACTAAGTACACAGAACTGCAAACTCAGGAGGTGATTTTTTTTTTCTCAGAAACTGGGTTTTCTTTTTAAATTGTTTTATTGTGGTAAAATATATGCAACATGAAATTTGCCATTTTAACCATGCTTAAGACTATAATTCAGTGGCATTAATTATATTCACAATGTTGTGCAACCATCATCACTGTTTCTAAACCTTCCTATGATTTCAAACAGAGACTGTAAACATTAAGCAATAACTCCCACTCTCCTTCCTCCTAACTCCTGGTAACTTAAAACCACTTTCTGCCTCTATCAGTTTGCCTATTCTAGATATATCATGTAAGTGGGATCATGGGACACTTGCCTTTTGCACCTTGCTTATTTCATTTAGCCTAATGTTTTCAGTGTTATCCATATTGCAGCATGAATCAGAACTTCCTTTCTTTTTATGGCTAAATAGCATTCCATTGTGGAGAAGGCAATGGCACCCCACTCCAGTGTTCTTGCCTGGAGAACCCCAGGGACGGGGCATTTTGGTGGGCTGCCCTCTATGGGGTTGCCAGAGTCGGACATGACTGAAGTGACTTAGCTGCAGCAGCAGCATTCCATTGTGTGGGTATACTACACTGTGTTTATGTAGTCATCTGCTGATGGATACTTGGGTTGTTTCCACCTTTTGGCTGTTGCGAATAAGGCTGCTATGAACACATTGTACAAGTATCTGCTTTACTGTTTTCAGTCTTTGGGGGTAAATGCTGAGGGGTTGACTGTTAAGTCACATGGTAATTCTGTGTTTAGCTTTTTGAGGAACTCTCTCAAAAAGAAACTGAGGATTAGAAACTGAGGATTTTTTCTTTAAATTATTTTAAAAGAATATTTTTCGTTAGGTACAATCTTAACATGCATAGTATAAAAAATGTTATACCATCAACTTCACAGAAGTTGTCTGAGGAGTCATCATGCTTGGTCCACTGAAGAACAGCCTTCTGCGTTTCCTCACTTTAAACAAAGAAAATGGAGTTACTCTTTTTCTTAAGTTAACATTTCACCTGAAAAAGCATTAAATACTACTGCAAATAAAACACCAAACCTCAGAGATTCATCCACAGCTCCAAGTCGTTCAGCTTGCTCACATTCTTCAATGAGGTTATTGGCTTCTTCAGAATACTAAAACAAAAGGGAACAAAACAGAATTCAATTAATTGTATTTTTAAAACTTTTAAGAAGACTGTCGAAGGAATTTGAGGTTCTTTTAGAGCTAGCATCATCCCCTTGGTTTCAAAACTTTACACACACAAAAAAAATAATCAGCCTCACATTCCTCCTGAAGCTAAAATATAAGTAAAAGGCTTTGCTCTTTGTTTTGTTGGAGAACACAATTTACTATTATGTTTACAAAATAAAGAATAATTTATAGTCCAACAACTATCAAAATGTCCACTAAGAAAATCTTTGAGGTTAAAGAAATCAGTTGGCAAGGAGTCATGGGGCAGTGTTCCACTTTTCTAATGACCTAATTGTGAGCATCAGTTTTCTTTTCCATAAAATAAGTGGTTGGGCTAGATCATGTGTGTCTACGATCTATTTCAACTCTAAATACCATGATTGTAAAAGTGCCCTGGAGGCTACCGAGTCTTATAAAAAGTACTCCAATATCTTTAGGTGCTTAAAATACATTCTTTAACAACTGTATTTCTTTGCAAAGTCAAAGCCACGATATGAATTCTGCTTGCTGTGTACAAGGGAAGTAAGTATGGATCATGAGACTTAAATATTAAGATACAGTTTTTAATTGAGAAGACTTCCCTCCTGGCTCAGCTGGTGAGGAGTCTGCCTGCAACGCAGGAGACCCAGGTTCAATCCTAAGTTGGGAATATACCCTGGAGAAGGAAATGGCAACCTACTCCAGTATTTTTGCCTGGAAAATCCCCATGGACAGAGGAGCCTGGCAGGCTACAGTTCATGGGGTTGCAAAGAGTTGGACACAACTGAGCCACTTTCACTTTAACTGAGTAAAATATTACTTCTACAGGTAAATATATGAAAATATTTTAACCCACATATTTTCACAGTTCTCTTCTTTACTCTAAGTACATCTCTTTAATAAATAAGACAAAAATCATCAAATAAATTATCTTCATTTTTAAATTATTTTAAATGTTTTGCAAATAGAAATGAAATTGTAAGCTTTCTTACTTTAAATCCATTTCAGGTCAGAATTTGGGCTTCCCTCATAGCTCAGAACATAAATTTATCCAGTTAAAAGCAAGAGTTCATCAAGAGGAGACTCTTCCCACAAGGGGAGAGTCTCCAAAACATAATTGTAAAATTTCAGAATTTAATCTAGTATACCATTTGAGCTTTCTTCACTTAATATGTAAAGTTCTTTCCTACTTTTCATATCAATGACTATCCAGTTCTTTGTTTACAAGCTTTGTTATAATAAGTACAACTTGCTAAAGCTTCAAAAGCTGAAATTTGTTTTGTCCTTTTTTTTTTTTGCAGTTTTTATTCTCTTTACTGTAATTTATGACTCAGTTTTTGTAGTCGTTTTGAAACAAAAAATGAACTCCCTTCCCCTAAGAAGGAAATTTTCCAATGACCAAAGAGATAAGAACTTACTGCTACTGCTGCTAAGTTGCTTCAGTCATGTCCGACTCTATATGACCCCACAGACAGCAGCCCACTAGGCTCCCTGGTCCCTGGGATTCTCCAGGCAAGAACCCTGGAGCGGGTTGCCATTTCCTTCTCCATGTTCTTTTCTTTAAGCAGTCCACCAATAGATATTTTCAATAATGAATCTCTACTGATTTTGAAAATGCAACCAACATTTAGAGGGCTCATTTATTTAAAAATGATCAATACCAATGAAGGATTCTTAGATTATTTAACAAAATAGTTCTTCAAAGGCTCAAACATTTATAAAATTGGATTGCTGATGGAGAACAAAGAAAATCCACTACCATGCTAACGTAATATTTTATTCAGCATAGGCTTCATCCCCTAAACTTCACAGTCATTACTTAGTGTATACATAAATACAGAATCTTATCTTGCTGTTCAGCTGCTCAGTCATGTCCGACTCTGTGACCCCATGGACCACAGCACACTAGGCTTCCCTGTCCTTCAGCATCTCCTATATATTTTGACAAATATATATATATATTTTGACTGTAGTAATTGTCAAATAGATAGAAGTAGTAACTTCTAAGTAGTAACATATCACAGCATGTCGGGATACAGTTATGAATTATGTATGTACCTCAACCAATTACAATTCTGATTTAGTTAAGATTTCTTGATTTAGTAAGGACATGTCTTGATTTACCCGGACAGCGTTTCTTCTTCCTTAATGTTTTATTATTTGGCTGTGCCAGGTCTTAGTTGCGACGTGTAGGATCTTCAGTTGTGGCTTGCAAACTCTTAGTTGCAGGGTGTGGGATCTAGTTCCCTGACGAGGGATCGAACCCAGGCCCCCTGCATTGGGAGCATGGAGTCTTAGCCACTGGACCACCAGGGAAGCAGGACACTGTTTCATCAAAATTGAATAGGTGTATCATCCCCACAAAACAAATACTTCATCTTCAAATTTTGAACTTTAAATGAATTTATACTAACATTCAGTGACAAATGCTTTTCTTCAACAGAATGAACTTCTGAAAATTTTACTTTGAGCATCAACTGAATGAAAAAAATCAAACAATTTCTGGGACTTCCCAGGTGGTGCACTGGATAAGAATCCACCTGCCAATGCAGAGGACACAGGTTTAGTCTCTCGTCTGGGAAGATCCCACATGCCTCAGAGCAACTAAAGCCTGTATGCCACAACTGCTGAGCCCGCACTCTAGAGAAGCCCATGCAAAGTAACAAAGACCCAGCACAACCAAAAATAAATAATTTTTTTAAAAAAATTCTGGAATTAAAATGATTATTTGAAACAGCTGATGATGGCATCACTGAATTACATGCAAAGCTCTGTACTGGAGCCAACACATTAACAGCTATGACTTCATTCTTTGTGTATGAATAAAAAATGCAGAGTCAAAAATGATCAAAATTAGTTTAAATCTAACATGGGAAAAGTGCAGAACAGTCATTGCCTCTGGGGAAGGAGTATGGATTGACTGGGATGGGGTATGAAACAACTTTCTTAACAGCAATGCTCTGTATTGAAACAGAAGTCTAAGTTACAAAGGTGTATGCATTTAAAAAATGCACACTTAAGATGTGTGCACTTCATTGTATATCAATTTTATTAAATGTACATGTAAGCAAATATTAGACTCTACTCAATGATATACTTCTAGTTATATATATATTTAGTTAATGACATATAGTGAGGGCAATGTATACTGATGCTTAAAACTTATTTGAAATACATCCAAAAAATAAAATGGTTTAATGGATGGCTAGAAGGATGAACAGATAGACAGATATGTAGTAAAGTGAGTTTATGAAAATGTTAATAGTAGAATCTAGGTGATTAGTATGATCCAGTGTTCACAGGAAAATTCCTTCAACTTGGCTGTATGTATGAAAATTTTCACAATAAAATATCAGAAAATTTTAATTTAGAACAGTTATTTAGTCTAAGTGGAAAATCACACATCCCAAAATGATATGTAAATGTATCGTCTGCAGCTGCACATGTTAAGCTGTCTTAGACACACTCTTCTTAAAACAACCACTAACTTACAAAGTAGATGCTCAGGCTTTGTCAGCAGATCTGTGTGTTTTGATTTTCATATGATCAGTGATACTTCCATGGTTCTAATGGATGGTAAACAATAACCCTTGTGTGAGTTATATATCATCATCAACTGCTGTGAGAAGTGGGGAAATTCAATACTTCATTTTTCATTAAACATGTACTTTCTTTTTCCTCTTTTAGTTCTTTTAGCCAAAAGGATTCACTGTGAAATTTTAAAAGTACTTGGGGCTGGTATATGGGGATGATCTGGAGGGATGATGTGGGGTGGGAGGTGGGAGGGGGGTTCATGTTTGGGAGTTCGTGTAAAAAAATAAATAAATACAAAAAAAATAAAATTAAAAAAAATAAAATAAAATAAATAGTAATAAGTGGTTGATTTGCACCATGCAATGAAGGATAAAGCCACTATAAAATAGGACTACTCTCTCTATGCAGGACTACTCATCCTCTGCTTCTCATAAATATTTCTCATAAACCTAATCTATAATTTCCCAGGTTTTTCACTGACCAGTCAAATAGCACCTTAGGAGCTTAGGACATAGAACAGGTATGACGCATACCGACTGAAATGTGTGGAATATGTGTGACTTCTATTTGAAATGGACTATTAAGAGCTTCTAGGTGTCTCAGTGGGTAAAGAATCTGCCTGCAATGCAGGAGACGCAGGATATGCAGGTTTGATCCCTGGGTCAGGAAGATCCCCTGGAAGAGGGCACAGCAAACCACGCCAGAAAAGCCAATGGACAGGGGAGCCTAGCAGGCTACAGTCCACAGGGTCGCAAAGAGCTGGACTGAAGCAACTGAGCACGCAGGCAGATATATTAAGGCATTTACCAAACAAGAGAGACTGGAACCCTGACTTTGGTTATGTGGGGTTTTTAAAGTATCATCTGTCTTAGAGATGCATACAAAGTATTTGTAAACAAAATGATTCATCTCAGACTGGCTTTAAAATAATTGGGAGAATGGAGTGGAAGGGATAGATGAAACAAGATTGACCACATATACTGGTAATACCTTAAGCTGGGTGACGCGTACACAATTTGGGGTTCTCCCTACTTTTATTTTTCTTTTAAGCTTTAATATTTTTTTTTAAAAAAGGTAAAGAAAATGGAAGAAAAAAGAATTACAGCTGCTGAGTACAAATAACTTTCAAGGAGTATCACTGTACAGAGGAGCAGAGAAGTGAGGTATTAGTTGGTAGGGGAAGTGAGTTTTTTTAGTTTTGCCCAATACTAGACACATTAATAAGTATATATACAAACCTTGTAGCTTGCAGACTTAATTCCATCAGGAACTTCATCCTGAAAAAAATTTTTAAATGCTTTTAGATGACAGTTATTCTATCTTCTGAAAAAAATATTTTATATTTCTATGATTTATAAGAAGAATTCACAGAACAAATTACTGAAGTTAACAGGCTAATATTTAACTGAGAACAGTTAGGCAGTCTTTATATTATTTCTTAA
This sequence comes from Oreotragus oreotragus, assembly GCA_006410675.1. Taxonomy (NCBI): domain Eukaryota; kingdom Metazoa; phylum Chordata; class Mammalia; order Artiodactyla; family Bovidae; genus Oreotragus; species Oreotragus oreotragus. Next base: position 203,260 of record SJYX01011111.1, read on the forward strand.
AAATAAACAAAAAATTCAGTAAGTTATGCTGTGGATTGATTACACATATCAGAGAATGGAAATATAAAAACAGAATCCTAGCCATTATTCTTCTTAATGCTCAAACTGTCCCACATTTGACCACTAGGAGACTAGTGCTGGCCTGTGTCTTTTTCATGTGGCCTGTGTCTTTAGCTGCACTGGTGTCTTTTATATGTTTCCCCAGTAATATTTTTTTTTTAATATTTCTATTTATTTGGCTGTGCTGAGTGTTAGTTGCTGGCACGCTGGATCTTTGTTTCAGCATGCAGGAACCTTAGTTGCCACATGCAGGATCCAGTTCCCCAACCAGGGAACCAAACCTGGGTCCCCTGCATTGGAAGCAAGAAATCTCAGCCACCAGACCACGGGGAAGTCCCTACCCCAGTAATCTTTAACAGCACTTTTTGTTTCTGTTATGACAAGATACTCCAGGCTCTTATATATTTCTTGTTCCAGTCTAGGAATCAACCATTTTTTAAGGAACTCTAGTTCTTTTCAGAGGAAAATGGTACTAGTTTTTAGTTCTGTATTGACCACTGTATAACACAGGATCTATCTGCCTATCCTCAAAGTGATGCTGTGAGTAGAGATAATGACGTATGTGAGAAAGTGCTGTAAGTTGCAGGGTCCTATTCTGATGCTAAATATATTCAGTGCAGTCCTGAAACAGATTCCAAAGGGAAAGACCAACACAGAGATGAACACTTTACTGTGTACTCATCTAGACTTTGAACTAGATCAATGTATAGTCTTTTCCTATGACTAGATATTTAGATGGTTTCTAATTTTTTCATATAGGTCAAATGTATAGGTTGATTTCAGCAGAACTGACATTTTTACAATATTCAGTACTGCTTTATGGTCATCTTTGGACATCTATCCAATTATAAGTGAAAATCTTTGTAGAATTGCTAGGTCAAAGGATATGTACTATTTTTACTGGCTACATCTTTCTAGTTAATCTCCAAAAGACTTAACCACCAGAGTGTTCATTTCTTACTCCTGGACTAATGCTAATATTGTTTTTCTTTTTCACATTGGCCAATTAATAATGGAAGTGAAAGAACATTGTTCTGATTAACTGTAAAGGTAATAAATAACTCTCAGAGAGAGTCCAGCCTCCATGGGCACACAATCTGCCTCATTCAAATATTCTCTGGAATCGGGTGCAAATCAAAAGATGTGCATTTTAAAGTCCCATTGTTGTGTTGCGTTAGTCACTCAGTCGTGTCCAACTCTTTGCGACCCCAAGGTCTGTCCATGGAATTCTTTAGGCAAGAATATTGGAATGGGTTGCCATTGCCTTCTCCACTGAAGCCCCATATGAAGAACAGAATTTCAATTTTTTATTATTTTTCTATCTCCACTGTGTCCCAACGTATAACCTGAACCAAGTATATACATGAACTGAAAAAAGAAATCAAAGTGTTGACAAAAAGAAACTGGTCTTGGTTCCTCATTTAGCTCAAAAGGTATTAACAAAACATCAGCAGACCTTCTGTACTAGTGAGTTCATCGTGTTTAACCTTGTACATGTATTGCACGTGTGATAACTGCACTGTACTCACGATGCAATGTCTTTTTTTTTTTCATCTTTTGGCCACACCATGTGGCCTGTGGGATGTTAGTTGCCCAACCAGGTATTGAGCCCGGGCCCTTAGCAGTGAAAGTATGGATTCCTAACCATTGGACAGCCAGGGAATTCCTGTAATGTCTTTTTAAGATACATAATGAAGACTATAACAGTGAGATGTCAAGATTTCAGTAATGTACAATATAAATGCTAGATGGGACAGCTGATTATTTAGGCTGAAGCAAGTATTTAAAAGTATTTGAAATTATTTCTACTCACTCTTTAGTTGTGATAGACTGCCCTACTCAGGAACTACTAGAACTGAGACCAGGCTTGTCCTAAGAGGAATTCAAAAGGCTCGTTCCCTTGTCATTTGGAGTCTCTCTCCTCTGCCCACCCTTTCCTCTACTCCTTGTGTGTACGCCTTCAGCATATCTGTTATCGGCTTATCACATTTGTACGGAAATGATCACTTAGTGTTTCTCTTCCAGTACTCCATCACGACAAGTGCTCATCTTACATGCCCAGGCCCAGGTCCATAGTAGACCCTCAAAAATATTCATTATTGAATAAAATTACCCTCAATTGCTAATCGCTAGCCCTTCACCAGGCTCCACTCCATCTCATCTTCGGCTCCCTACTCTCCACAATGCTACCAATAACCTTTCTGAGTCTTCGGTCTAATTATAGCACTCCTCTGCCACACTAAAATATAAGAATATTTTGGGGTGAATAAATATCTTCTGTTGTTGTTGAGTCGCTAAGTCATATCTGACTCTTTTGTGACCCCATGGACTATAGCCCGCCAGGCTCCTCTGTCCATGGGATTTTCCAGGCAAGAATACTGGAGTGGGCTGCCATTTCCTTCTCCAGGAGATCTTCCCGACCCAGGGATCAAACCTGGGTCTCCTGCACTGCAGGCAGACTTTTTAATGTCTGAGCCATCAGGGAAGCCTCTGTGTTAGGAAAGATGTGGAGAAACTGGAACCCTTGTACACTGCAAGTGAGAAAGTAAAATAGTACATACAGTCGCTGTAGAAGACAGCATCAGTTCAGTTGACTCAGTTGTGTCTGACTCTTTGCGATCCCTGGACTAAAGCACACCAGGCTTCCCTGTCCATCACCAACTCCCAGAGCCTTGTACACTGCAAGTGAGAAAGTAAAATAGTACATACAGTCGCTGTAGAAGACAGCATCAGTTCAGTTGACTCAGTTGTGTCTGACTCTTTGCGATCCCTGGACTAAAGCACACCAGGCTTCCCTGTCCATCACCAACTCCCAGAGCCCACTCAAACTCATGTCCAACCCATCAGTGATGCCATCCAACCTCTTCCTCTGTTGACCCCTTCTCCTCCTGCCTTCAATCTTTCCCAGCATCAGGGTCTTTTCCAATGAGTTGGTTCTTTGCATCAGGTGGCCAAAGTATTGGAGTTTCAGCTTCAGCATCAGTTCTTCTAATGAATATTCAGGACTGATTTCCTTTAGGATTGACTGGTTGGATCTTCTTGCAGTCCAAAGGTCTCTCAAGAGTCTTCTCCAACACCACAGTTCAAAAGCATCAATTCTTCAGCACTTAGCTTTTTTTACAGTCCAACTCACACATCCATATGTAACTACCAGGAAAACCATAGCTTTGACTAGACAGACCTTTGTTACATCTACTACTTTGTTATATCTACTACTGTGGGCAAGAATGCCTTAGAAGAAATGGAGTAGCCCTCAGTCAACAAAAGAGTTCGAAATGCAGTACTTGGATGCAATCTCAAAAGAGAGAGAATAATCTCTGTTCGTTTTCAAGGCAAACCATTCAATATCACAGTAATCCAAGTCTCTGCCCCAACCAGTAATGCTGAAGAAGCTGAAGTTGATAGTTCTATGCAGACCTATAGGACCTTCTAGAATTAACACCCAAAAAAGATGTCCTTTTTATTCTAGGGGACTGGAATGCAAAAGTAGGAAGTCAATGGATACCTGGAGTAACAGGCAAATTTGGCCCTGGAGTACAAAATAAAGCAGGGCAAAGGCTAACAGAATTTTGCCAAGAGAACGCACTGGTCATAGCAAACACCCTCTTCCAACAACACAAGAGAATACTCTACACATGGACATTACCAGAGGGTCAATACCAAAATCAGATTGATTATATTCTTTGCAGCAAAAGATGGAGAATCTTTATACAGTCAACAAAAACAAAACCAGGAACTGACTGTGGCTCAGATCATGAACTTCTTATTGCCAAATTCAGAAGATAGCGTGGTGTTGCTCAAAAAATTGAACTACGAATTACTAAATGATCCAGCAATTCTGTTTCTAGGTATATACCTCAAAGAACTGAAAGTAGAGATTCAAACATATAATTTGTACATCCATGTTCATAGCAGTATTATTCACAAGGGCCAGAAGGTGAAAATAACCCAAAAGTCAATCAACAGGTGAATGAATAAACCAAATGTAATACACACATACAGTGGAATATTATTCAGTCTTTAAAAGAGATAAAAATCTAGTACATGCTCCAATATAGATAACCTGGAAAATATGCTAAGTGAAATAAGCCAGACATAAAAGAACAAATATTATAAAGATTCCCCTTATACATGAAGTACCTAGAGCAGTCAAATTCATAAAAAAGGAAAGTAAAATAGTGACTTCCCAAGGCTGAAGGGAGGGAAGAATAGGAATTTATTGTTTAATGAGCATGAAGTTTCAGTTTAGAAAGATGAAAAAGTTCTAGAGATAGATAGTGGTGATGGCTGCATAACAATGTGAATGTATTTAATGCCAATGACCTGTGCACTTAGAAATGGCTAAAATAAAATGGTAAATTTTATGTTATATATATTTTGTCTCAATAAAAGAAAGTAAAATAAAAATATGTACTTTTAAAGGAAAAAAAATGCTTTTGTTGAAAAGAGTAAAATTCTCTGCTTTCAGAGTGGAATATTTCAAATTTTAATGCTCTCAGAACTCCTAAGCAAGGCCAGTGGTTTTGTTCAAATCCCTGCCAAGGAGGAAAATGAATACATCCTCAGAAAAGGGGAAAGACTGCATTTGTACCTCAATAAATTTCACTTTTTTAATACTATATACATAGCTTTAGTTAAGAGAAGAAAAACAAATAATAAGCCAAAAGGGACTTCCCTGGTAGTCCACTAGTTAAGAATCTAGCTGCTAACACAGGAGACAGGGGTTCGATTCTTGGTCTGGGAAGATCCCACATGCCATGGAGCAGCTAACCTGTGCGCTCCAACTACTGAGCTTGTGCTCTAGAGCCCACGAGCCTCAGCTACTGAGCCTGCGTTCTGCAACTGCTGAAGTCAGTGCACTGAGAGCCTGTGCTCCACAATGGGAAGCCACCACAGTGAGAGGCCTGTGTGCCACAATGAAAGCAGCCTCCACCTGCTGCAACTAGAGAAAGCCCGCACAGCAACGAAGGCCCAGTACGGCCAATAAAAGATACATAAAAATATCAGGCCAAAAGAACAACAGCTTTTATTACTCTCAGTAATAAACCAACAGATTATATTAACCACAGAATCTAAATTCTAGTATTATGAAGACAGAATAATTCAAAATAGGCTTATAGTCATAAGCTTAGAGTTTTAATATGTTGATTTTAAACAACGTTATATGGTGATTGCAGCCATGAAATGAAAAGATGCTTACTCCTTGGAAGGAAAGTTATGACCAACCTAGACAGCATATTCAAAAGCAGAGACATTACTTTGCCAACAAAGGTCCATCTAGTCAAGGCTATGGTTTTTCCAGTGATCATGTATGGATGTGAGAGTTGGACTGTGAAGAAGGCTGAGCACCGAAGAATTGATGCTTTTGAACTGTGGTGTTGGAGAAAACTCTGAGAGTCCCTTGGACTGCAAGGAGATCCAACCAGGCCATTCTAAAGGAGATCAGTCCTGGGTGTCCTTTGGAAGGACTGATGCTAAAGCTGAAACTCCAGTACTTTGGCCACCTCATGTGAAGAGTTGACTC
>SJYX01011111.1:210509-260681 GCA_006410675.1 Oreotragus oreotragus
TCAAATATTATTTTAGTTATACTGGACCCTTTCAAAAATTGCAATTATTCCGAAAAGCGTGACAGTTCTTAAATATATAGACTGTTCTTACTGAGTGACAAGGCTTGACGGCACAATCCCTTCTTCCACACTGGCTGATATCATTCCAGAAAGGACATGGCCTTTTCAGGTTTACCTGCAAAATAAAATTAGAGAAAAGTTATAAAAATAAGAATCTCAAGATTGTAACAGACAGATGTTGAATTATGATACTATAACCTGGACGTGTTATCAGTTGCAATTATTCTACTTCATCCATTTACCAATTGTCAAATTTCAGTGACGGTGTAAACGTGTAGCTGGTCTAAGCAAATTGGTAGACTTGGTCATAAAGACAAAATATGCTACGAAACAGTTCCTGAACAGATGGCAACTGGGAGCCAAAGTAGTTCATGTCATCACTGCTCAACTTACAGTGTTTTGTTTTGTTTTTTTCAACTCACAGCCTTTCAATGAAAGTAACAGCTAACAGATAATTGTGAACACAGAGTGTACTACATAGTACAATGATCAGGTTTCCTATACTCTTTCAACAGATATCTCAAGATAAAATATCACAAATTACTTGTCAAAATAATACTGGTCAGAATAAAGTCATGCTTCTTAAAAATACTTCTCTTTTTAAATTAATTGGAGCAAATCTGATATTTTGGAATGTTATGAACAACTCATGACTTCGATAACAATATAATAGCTTCTGTTCAGACTTCAATTTAACCAGCTAGATTCCAACGCTAGAGTTCAAAACTCAGCTTTTGAAATTAAAAGTATTCAATGGGTCATTTCAGAACCATATGGTTCATTCTTATGAACTGTGTTTTCCCAATATAGCCTTGCTCAATTTAAAATAATAAACACAATTTTGAAGCTCAGTGATTCCTAAGAAAATGTAATTATCCATTTAAGCTTTAAGTATTCCTATACCACCCCACAAATTTTTAAATACCTTGTAATATCTAAAGTAGTCACTTTCCAGGAGTTTTTGAAGTCTTGGGAAAAGCCTGTAGTTATTAAATTTATCAATGGTTTCAACATCACAGGTACAATCATCCAAGTAACCACTAACCTGTTACAAAGAAAATGGAATATTATATCAAAATATCATAGACGCAACAGAGTTTTTTCCTCACGTGGTTATGANTTTTTGAAGTCTTGGGAAAAGCCTGTAGTTATTAAATTTATCAATGGTTTCAACATCACAGGTACAATCATCCAAGTAACCACTAACCTGTTACAAAGAAAATGGAATATTATATCAAAATATCATAGACGCAACAGAGTTTTTTCCTCACGTGGTTATGATAAAAGAGCCCTTTGCTCAACCAGCCCCTAGTCTCTTGCTTCCATATAATTTTCTGAGCTGGGAGATGGCCAAAATTGAGTAACGCTATTGCTCTTACTATATGCCTATAGGAATGCAGTGGACACCATTTGTAGGGAGGTTGTACTGAGCTCAAAATGATACACATACCTCCAAAGAGTTGGTTGGTTCCCTGCAGCCACTCAGTATCCCCACCCCACCCTCCAGACTGACCANTAATTTTCTGAGCTGGGAGATGGCCAAAATTGAGTAACGCTATTGCTCTTACTATATGCCTATAGGAATGCAGTGGACACCATTTGTAGGGAGGTTGTACTGAGCTCAAAATGATACACATACCTCCAAAGAGTTGGTTGGTTCCCTGCAGCCACTCAGTATCCCCACCCCACCCTCCAGACTGACCGGGGGTGGGCTTCTAATCTAAAATAAGTCATTGTCTCCACTCCAGGACTCTGGAATTGAGGCTAAGAAGGAGCGATGTCTCCCCCTGTCACTAAAGAAGTAAACTCAGATCATATTCCATCATGTGAACTGAGGGACACGTAAGCCAGGTAGCTGGCAGAGAGAGAAAAGATTCTACAAGATACACAAAGAAGCAGAAACAGAAGATGGAGAATATATGCTAGCAGAATTCCCTAGAGTCTGCCTGCTCCCACTTCTACCATCTTTCCTGAAGGCATTACCACCCTCGAATTCTCTGAGACCCAGTATTACTATAATTCAGTTGTCTCTGTCTTTCCTTTTAGTTTCCAACAGGATGTGTAGGCCACAGACAAGGCTGGTGAATGTAAGAAGTGATACTGAATTTAAAAGTGAAACAATAATTTGTTTTAAGGATATAACAACCCTCAAATATTGGCCTTGATAAATTTTATAGGTTTGAAATGATGCTAAAAATTACGTATCATCAGCAACACTGAGATGGCAAATTTACCACAAAGCCAATCCTGATCTTCAAATGCTTAAAACCAATGTCTTAACTGTATTTAAGAAATCAAATTATTAAATCATATTATAATCATATGCAGTGGGAAAACATTATAATCAGATAANTATCATCAGCAACACTGAGATGGCAAATTAACCACAAAGCCAATCCTGATCTTCAAATGCTTAAAACCAATGTCTTAACTGTATTTAAGAAATCAAATTATTAAATCATATTATAATCATATGCAGTGGGAAAACATATTATAATCAGATAATGTTATCAATTGTGAAGGTAAAATTCTGAGCTATTTATTTGGGATTAGGCAAACATCTAACAGAATTAATTAAGCATTGCCTTAAATAAGTAAAAAACACATTATGATTTTTAAGTAACTTTTTCATTTTTTTTTAATATACAGCATGCTGCAGAAAAGAGATCCTTAGACTTTGGCCTGAATATCTGCATTATAAACTACTCTGGATTATATTTTTGGGAGATGTATTACCAATAAAATAATAACTTAAAAATCTATTGGTAAGGAAACAAAGAATAGTTCATTGAAATACTGAATTTAGGTGTTCTCCTTTTGGAATATGTAAAATCCTACACTATCTTTTAATTTTAGAACATCACAAAACAGTAATGGAAATTTTTCACCTAAAAAATAAGAATACTTGGAATGATGACAGCAATATTCAAGGGATAAGCTTTGTTTGTTTGCTTGTTTTTTATCCAGTTTGCCTAGTCTTATTTGTTTTGGACTAAAGAATTCAGTTTCTAGAAATCTGAGCTACATATTTCGTCACTGTAATAACTATTTTCATTTCATATGCAAATGTGTCCTTGTTTCCTGCTAAAAATTTTCTCAGTATACAATAATCTTAGAGTCCTAATTCTGGGTACCAACAAAACAAAAGTGCTTCTGTGCTTGTGTGTATAAGTTGCTCAGTCGTGTCCAACTCTTTGCGGCTCCATGGACTGTAGACTTCAGGCTCCTCTATCCATGGAATTCTCCAGGCAAGAATACTGGAGTGAGTCGTCATTCCCTTCACCAGAGAATCTTCCGGACCCAGGGATTGAACCTGGGTCTCCTGCACTGCAGGCAGATTTTTTACCACCACGAAGGAAGCCCAAAGTGCTTCTAACATAGATAATTTGATTTTTCAAGTCTCTTTCTNAATCTTCCGGACCCAGGGATTGAACCTGGGTCTCCTGCACTGCAGGCAGATTTTTTTACCACCACGAAGGAAGCCCAAAGTGCTTCTAACATAGATAATTTGATTTTTCAAGTCTCTTTCTTTTTGTGCTTTCAAGGCAATAAGCTACTGTTTCTCCCCTTGGATACAAATTATTACACAAAGAATAATAGGCACAAAGGCTGCAAAGGCCAAAGGGATACAGGCCAGAGAGTCACATTAAATCACAAAAGAAAAAACACAAAAAGACTGAAGAAGAAGGGTTTGAGGCAATCCATTTCTCTCCCTGAGGAATTCATTTTTCAGGTAAAAACCTATCCTCCTCTCTTTTGGGAAGCTCCCCTAAGGTACCACTCACCCCTAGCTGGGTTAACTGTCTCTCCCAAGAGCTCCCACCACACTCCATAGACTCCTACACAAGAATGACCTCACTGTACTGAATGTATCTATATTTCACTCCCTCTCACTAAACTTAAGAACTCTGAGAGCAAATTCATGTTTGTTCATTTTTGATTTCCTGGGACTGAGCACTGTACTTCTAGCAAGCACTCAGTAGATGCTCAACAATTATTTTTGGTTTGGATTGGTAAATAAATGAATGAAAGCTGTCCACTGCCACTCACATTCACTGGAGCCCAGCACTGCGCTGCCTAACTGTAACTAGGCACTTTCACGTCACCTATAATGGAGGTGAGTGCCCCAGACCATGCCAGGTCAAAGGGCAGAAAGGCAATCACAGGGGAATGAAAGCAAGCAGCAAAGACAAACAAATCTCTGGGTCCAATATTCTACTGATCGACATCCTAATTACAAAGAGTGATAAGAAGCTCCAAACCAGGAAGAAATACATGATACCTCCAAAGCAGAGGTGGCTTATAGCCTAGAGGCCACCGAGAAGAGAAAGCAGGACAAGAGCAGATTTAGAAATCTTCTGCCTCTTACCTTAGATATTAAGTGGGAGGTATTACCAACTACAATTCAGCTTGAAGGGCAGCTAAGGAGGTGGAACAGGGGTGACAAGAGCTTCACTGGATGGAAAGAGTCCAGCAAAGGAGAGGCAGGAAGATACTCGGAAATCCAAACCATCTGACTGTTCGGAAAAGCTTGCCAACAGACAGCAGAACCTGATTCCTGGAAGGAATTCTAGCAGGTATGATACCAGACCCAGTTCTAGAAATTAAAGAACCATGTATGCTATCAGAACAGTCTCAGGAAAAGTCTAAGGTAGAATTCCAATTAATAGACCCAGGGAAGAACCTTGGAAATGAAGCAAAGTCCTATTACCTAAACTAAGACCAAAAGATAGGTGCTGATGTACAAGAAGGATGGCTTGATGCTGTACTTCAGAATGTACTATGGGGGATAAGTAACCACTATACTATTTCCCAAAATGAAACAGAACTGTGGCCCTACCATAAGAATTTGAATTTTTAAAAAAATGCACTCCCCTACCTGCTCCCACAACACACACACAAAGTGACTGATGAATGCCAAAATGTGCAGGTCACTGCTCTGGGCTTTAACTCCACTGCTTTCTCCATTGACTTTGATTGGTTTGAACCAAATTCCAAAATACAAAAGGCAAGGGAAAAGAAAATAACACTGGTCTGCTTGTTCTCAAGTTTTTGGATACAGGTATCCTTATCTTGAGAGTCCCTTGGACTGCAAGGAGATCCAACCAGTCCCTTCTGAAGGAGATTAGCCCTGGGATTTCTTTGGAAGGAATGATGCTAAAGCTGGAACGCCAGTACTTTGGCCACCTCACGCGAAGAGTTGACTCATTGGAAAAGACTTTGATGCTGGGGGGGATTGGGAGCAGGAGGAGAAGGGGACGACAGAGGATGAGATGGCTGGATGGCATCACCGACTCGATGGACGTGGGTTTGAGTGAACTCTGGGTGCTGGTGATGGACAGGGAGGCCTGGCGTGCTGCCATTCATGGGGTCACAAAGAGTCAGACATGACTGAGCAACTGAACTGAACTGACTGATTCTTTACTTTGCAACAAAAGACAAAATAAAAAACACTATTAAAATGGTTTTTTTTTCCTAAATAGTTTTGTGTCCTAAAAACTTCCAGTCCTACAATAACTATTTTTTTTTTGCAAAGCACTGTAAGAGTATACTCCTCATACTTGAATGAAACAGCTTTTAAGCGCTCAAAATGTGCTTTATTTGGCAAAGAACTTTTGCACTTAATTTTACTGAGTTTTGTGACCATTAAAACATACACACAAACACACACACACACGAGGCATTCACTTGTTGACAGAGCAGACTGAAGCAACTCTGTCAAAAGAAAGCATAGACGCACCAAAAAGACTCTATCCTGAGAAGTAGGCAACTTTCTAAGGACATAAAACACTAGGGGGATTTCTGCTTTAAAGTCTTGGTCTTGCTATACCTAGAACCATTGTTAAGTGACCCAAAGCATAGCGACCAGCATGAAACACACTTTGGTCCACATGCTTCGTTCAGAAAACGCTGGAATGCAGGTGGCATTCAGAGCCAATGACATCTCTCCAATATAACCTGTTTCAAAGATTCCTCTGACTAAGTTTTAATCCTGGGCTTATTTCCACCCACCACCCAACATATTATTAAGTGTCTTTTCCATTGTCCTGCCACTCTGACTAACACAAACTTTTTTAAATTGACCTGAACAAGACACCCAGACAGGTAAAATACATGTACATAGAGTCTATCTACAATGCATTCCAAGCAAGAAATAATCCACTTCTGATGTAGCCATTTTGGATTATCCAAACTATTCCCCTTTCATTAGGCTGATGGAGATTTACTGGAGTCAAAGAAGTGGACCTGAGTGTTTATTAGCACTAACTATATTGAGTGACAAAACATTCTGAATATAAAAGTTTACAATGGTAAAATACATGTACATAGAGTCTATCTACAATGCATTCCAAGCAAGAAATAATCCACTTCTGATGTAGCCATTTTGGATTATCCAAACTATTCCCCTTTCATTAGGCTGATGGAGATTTACTGGAGTCAAAGAAGTGGACCTGAGTGTTTATTAGCACTAACTATATTGAGTGACAAAACATTCTGAATATAAAAGTTTACAAACACATTTCTAATTAATTTCACTGAAAAAGGTGTCCATACTGCCTCCATACCTGGCTTCAATATCTCTTGAGATGATTTCTTTAAAATGCATCCTGGGATTCTATGAATTGGGACTAAAGTTCAGTTATATTTATTCTCTCGAATGGTGCATAATGAGAAAATAATTGTCGAAAAGAAATAAACTCTGAAAAATCTTCACTTACTTCAAGCCCATACCTGCTACAATGCTATTTTAATTTAAAGGAAGGGTGAGTCCTTATTTATAGGATTTTTATACGAAACTGTTCATGTGTTAGACTTCACTGACTTGTATACCAAAAGGTTTTTTTAAAAAAAAGCCAATTTTCTGTGTAAGAAATCTGTTTTTAACATTTTTTTAACAGCATGATACGAGTGGCAGTTAGGAGGGGGATGAGGAATGTACAAGGGAGACTCATAACTCAGACAACTGGTCACTTATTGTGGGCAACTAAACTGAAGCACTATTCTACAAGAACTTACAACATACAGTGAAAATGGTTTTACTAGGATGTGATGTCAACTAACAGCCATATGCAATAACTAAGTTTACAGATTCACTGGGGAAAAAAAAATGCATTGGGAGCTATCGACCCATTTTTAATTAAGAATATACTTCAGCTAGTGTAGCGTTCACATATTTGCTAAGCACCAAATATGTACCAGTCTGTGTATTCTGGAGTGGCAGGAATTGTAAATTGTAATTTTCTAATTTACTTTTTGATCTCTCAAAGTCTGTTCACTTAGGCCTCAATAAATGCCTGTTGAGTTTAGTCCAGTTACTTGTAGAGCTTTGCACATACTTCAGTGGCTTTCTGAGGTCCAATAACTACATGCTGCCACTAAGTTGCTTTAGTGTGTCCGCTTTTTTGCAACCCTATGATTGTAGCCTGCCAGGCTCCTTCATCCACAGGATTCTCCAGGCAAGAAAACTAGAGCGGGCGGCCATGCCCTCCTTCGATCCCAACCCAGGGATCGAACCTGTGTCTCCTGCACTGCAGGAGGATTCTTTCACCCCTGAAACACCACGGAAGCCCTAAATACATGCTGCCCTGGTTCAAATCAGAACCCTCAAGTACAACAAGCCAGGCACCCATGCAGCAGTGGTGAGGAGTGATGTGTGGTAACTCAAGGCAGAAGTGGTAAGGGCAGGCAACAGGAAGGAAGATAGGGCTACAACTAGCAACAAAAAGAGAATCGAAAGGACTTTGTGGCCAATGCTAATAGGACCAGAGAAGATCTGAACTTTTATTGCCAAACCTTAGGTGAAATTTTGCTTTTTTTTAGTTTCCAGCATGGACAGAAGAGCCTGGTGGGCTGCCATCTAGGGGGTCGCACAGAGTCGGACACGACTGAAGCGACTTAGCAGGAGCAGTAGCAATATTTATTAACTAAAAAAAAAATAATAGTAACACTGAGAATCCCCGCCTCTCCTCAAGCCCCAAAGAACATGATTTACTAAACTGTGAGCTCTTCAGGGCAGGAATTATGCCTCTGTATTTCTGTATTACAAATTCTCAGATCAATTTACATAGTGTTCATAAGTGTTTGCTGGATGGGATCATTTGCACCTTCCCTTTCCTTTCTTCATTTTTAAAATTTTATCTCTCCTTCTGATTTGGTTATACATACACGTCGATATGTTTGTCTCCATTTTTCTCTTCATGTTTATTTGTTACTATCCTCTTCCTCCTCTTCACCCCCATCCCTTCCATTACTGACCATAATGGAACTAAATAAGTTAACAGTAAAATCTACTTAAAAGGAACAATTTGGATACCCATCCCTCAATGTTGTATAAAATGTCGTTTTTATAACAGAAATCAACGAAAAGGTGACTTTTAATAATAATGACATTAAAATATCACATCTCGTGGATACCTAAAACCTGTACGTTTCTTTGAATATTTTGCTCAAGGAATCCACGTTTCTTACTAACCGAAGGAAATAATTATAATAAGCTTATAATCACACTTGTACACTGAGGACCGGTCTCCCGATTGGGACCAGCAATACGGATGCCGCGGTTAAAGAGTTCCACTACACTCAGGAAAAAGGAAGGACACAGAGCAACCGCGGCCCCAAAGACACCAGGCAGTTGGGCTTAAGACACTGAAAAGCCACACGAAGCCATTCTCCTGCCTGACAGGAAGATCTGAGGGCAGCCCCCTTCAACAGTCTGTCCTGACCAGAAAGGGTGGAGAAGGGACCCGGCAGAGGCACAGCCCACGCTGTTCCAAGCCACATTGGAAGTTTAAAAGACCCAGGTTCTGTGAAAATAACAAATTGTGTGTGTGTGTTCTGTGAAAATGACAAATTGTGTGTGTGTGTTCTGTGAAAATGACAAAGTGTGTGTGTGTGTGTGTGTGTGTGTGTGTGTGTGTATTCTGTGAAAATAACAAACCAACTAGGTAGAAACAGACAGCGGTGTACCCATACCTCTCGCCCCAAGCCTGATCAGGAGCGCGGGAGGGCGCCCTGACATCGGTTCAGGGTCTTCGGGTGGGGGACCTGCTCACACCAACCCAGGCGAGCTGCAGAGGACCCAGCCCCGGCCAGGGCGCAAAAGCACAGGGGGCTTCTCCCGGAAGGGTGGAGAAATACAGGCACACCTCCAGCGCCCCACCTGGCCGGGCGCGCGGGACGCAGCGCAAGGCGCAGGCAGGGGTCCCGGGACCCGCAGCCCCGCCGCGCATACCCCTTACCTGGCAGAAGCACCTCTGCGCCGCCGTCTCTGCGGGCTGCTGCTCGCCGTGGCCCGAGCCCAGCAACCCCACGGCGACCAAGCAGCCGATCAGGAAGCCCCAGCGGCGGCCCATAGCCGCTCCAGCCGCCTGTCGTGCCGCGCCTCGGAGCCCCCAGCGCTCGGGAGCAGGCCGTGCGTCCGCAGATGAAGCCCGCGCGGGCCAGCCCCGGCCGCGCCCCACCCCCCGGCCGCCTCCCAGGCCCGCCCTCGTCTCGCCTTCCTCTCAGAAGCCGCCACCTCTCGCTGCAGCCTGCGGACGTGCCGGGGCGCCCGCGCCGGCCGCCTGGGACCTGCGGCCCGCTTCCTCCCCGCGCGTGTGGCTGACGCACCAGCCCTCTTCCCGACTCCGCCTAGCGCGGAGAGCCGCGCCCGCCCCCGTCCCGAGTCCCCTGAACGCCCTGGGCTTGGGTACTCGACCAGGCTGCAGCCACCAGCCCCGCGCGGGAGTCGGGGTCCTCCCAGCTCCGAGAGCCCGAGCCACAGCTGGAGGGGTCTGTGCCTCCCGGCAGGGCCCCGCCCCAGCCTCCTCATTCCGGCCAATCCTTCCGTATCTCAATGCGAGGAAATCAAACCGTGAATTACGTGTCCACGGTGGCCCTGGCTGAGTCATAAAGCTGAAAAGGATACTTGTGATCATCAATATCAGGGCTGCGGATGTTGATTTTCTAGTAGTCACATCAAAAGAGCAAAAAGAAGCAGGTGAAATTAATTTTAATAATAGATTTATTGAAACCAATATATGCAAAATATTTCAAAATATACTCAGTATTCAACGATTCATAATATACTTTACATTTTTAATTTGAAATCTGTCATGTATTTTATACCAACTAGCCACATTTCATAGTCAAGTGTGGACCCAAGTGGTAGATCACTCCATTTTATAGGAGGAAACAGGCCCAGAGAGGTGAGGGGATGTGAACTAGGCCTGGGAGCTGGCATGAGAGAGCCAGGTCCTCTGAGACCAGCCCTGGGACTGGTCTCTGCAAGTTAATACAATCACTCTGTTTTTACCTGGAAAGTTGTCTTTTCATTATACTGTGTATGGGTTCCGGAGAAGGCAATGGCAACCCACTCCAGTGTTCTTGCCTGGAGAATCCCAGGGACGAGGGAGCCTGGTGGGCTGCCGTCTATGGGGTCACATAGAGTCGGACACGACTGAAGTGACTTAGCAGCAGCAGCAGTGTATGGGTTCTCATATCCCTCTAGGAACAGACCTAACTTATTTGATTCTTCATCATGGGTCTTCTTGGTTTCCTCTTCACCTGGTTCCAATGTCTAAATTAATTTCAGTTCAATAAACTTACACTCTGCCAGAATGACCTGACATCAGAGATACAAAGATGTATGAAACCCAGTCCCTGCACGTGGAGGGACACCCCATGGACTTTAGTATGTCATCTTTTATGACAACTTTACTTGATGTCTCTATTACTGAATTGTGATCTCTTTTAACTCCCTAAACAAGGATTATACCTGTGACTCCCGAAAATATTTGCATGCATTTGTAAAAATAAATGAATATATTTCATATGGCTAGAGTATTAACGGGCTTCCGTGGTGGCTCAGACAGTAAAGAATCTGCCTGCAATGCAGGAGACCCGGGTTTGATCTCTGGGTCAGGAAGATCCTCTGGAGAAGGGAATGGCAACCCATTCCAGTATTCTTGCCTAGAGAATTCCATGGACAGAGGAGCCTGGCAGTCATGGGGTCGCAAGGAGTTATATGCAATTGAGCGACTTTCATTTTCAGAGCATTAATGTCTGAAGATTAAGCTATCAAAATGAGAGACACCATATGAAAAAGAGGAAACTAAATGAATAAAGCCTAAAATTGCAGAAAGAAGCAATCTCAGCATCAATCAGCTCTGAATTTCATGGTGATGTAATAGCCTGAAATTTGGAAGAGTTTAAAAACATCAATATTCCCACGAAAAAGGCTCTATTCCATGACTTAAAACTCTTGCCCAGAACAGATTTCTAGCAAACATATCAGAAACAATCACCATTTAAAGTAATCTTTTTTACTTTATTGTCTCCCCCACTCCACCCGCCTTATTGAAGTATAATTGACAAATAAAATTGTAAGATAATTAAAGTGTATATCTTGGTGATTTGACATACATCGACATTGTGAAAGGATTTCTGCCATCAAGTTAACACATTTATCATCTTACATATTTATCCTTCTTCCCTCCTTTGGTGAGAGTATTTAAGTTCAACTCTCAGAAAAGATCAGTGATACATTAGTGTTATCAACTATGGCTACCGTGTTACACAGTAGATCCCCTGACTTTATTCATCTTATAGCTAAAAGAATGAACTCTTTTACCAACCTCTTCCTGCTTTCCCCACCCCCTTACCCCTGCCAACTACTTTTCTACTCTCTGTTTCTATGAGAGTATTATTATTATTATTCTATATATGACCTATTATTATTCTATATATGAGTGATGCCATGCGGTACTTGCCTTTGTCTAGTTATTTCACTTAACACAGAACTCTCAAGGCCCATGCATGTTGCAGCAAATGGCAGGATTTCCTTTCTCATGCTAAATAATAGTCTGCTGTATATGTATACCACATCTTCTTTATTCATTTATCCATTGGCAGACACTAGGCTGTTTCTGTACTTTGGCAGTTGTGAATAATGCTGAGTGAATGTGGAAGTACAGCTATCCAGGGAATCCCCTATTTGCCCAGTGGTTAAGACACGGTGCTTCCAGTGCACGGGGCATGGGTTTGATTCCTGATTGGGAAAGTAAGATCCCACATGCTATGTGGTGTCAAAAACAAACAAAAGGAAGTATAGATATCCAGGTATAAAGCCAGAAGTGAGATTGCTGGATCTTACTTTATTGTCTTGATAATTGTAATTATTCCTTTCATATTTGTAAGGGATTTTAGATTGTATAAATGTTTTTACATATTTGAATGTTTTATACATATTACAAATATTACTGACATTTCCCTGAGAATTCTTTGGGTTGGTCCTTTGTATGAGCTCACTTCTTCAACTCTGCCTGCTCTGGCATCATCTTTTCTGTGTTAAGGCCCATGAAATAACTGATTAGTCATCAAACAACTATTTAAGGAGCATCCACAGGGTACATAGTTCAACCTTGGATTTCTGAAAGTCCAGCCTCTCATCTATTATAAACTTCACTAAACAGTATCAAATGTTTTAGAGATGAACAATGTTACTACCTTGTTATTCTAATACTAGCAATCATAACAATAACATGACTTAGATTTAATGTACACAGCATTTCTTGATGGAATTCTGATTACTCTGCAAATAACAGCTATTATTATTTTTTTAATGACCAAAGCAGGAAATGGCTTGAGGCCAATTTCTCAAAATGGGACATGGAGATTTTTGTGAGAAGCTTCTTGCTACATAAAACAATTTCTGACAGAAGGAAATGATTAAGGAAAAAAATGTGGTCAAGGAAAAAGGTTATTATGACACACAAGAGGAAGAAAGGCTAAGTAAAAACCTAAAATGTCTGTGCTGATATTTGGTTAGATCTATTTATGTAGTGAGTGAAGATTTACTGAATGTGTGCACATGCCGCATCAGTAGACTTTCTGTTGAGCTGCTTGAGATCATCTGAGTTGGAGAGTTGTTTTGCTCAGTCGCTAAGTCACATCTCTTTGTGACCCCATGGACTGTGGCCTGCCAGGCTCCTCTGTTCATGGGACTTCTCAGGCAAGAATACTGGAGTGGCTTGCCATTTTCTTCTTCAGAGGATCTTCCTGACCTAGCGATCAAACCTGAGTCTCTTGCATTGGCAGGCAGATTCTTTACCACTGAGCCACTAGGGAAACCCAAGTTGGGGCGAGCTGCCACCTAAGTTCTGTCATCATCTTCTTTACCTAGGGTTTCTGAAAGAGCAAACTATATATAGTAACTGACTTCACTTCTTAATTTCCCGTTCACATCTTAGCCCATTGTGCGGTCTGGTTGCCAACTCCACCTTCCTACTCCTCTTTACCTGACCTTATCACCAAATCCAATTACCATTTTTCATTGAAATCATCACATCTTCATTGCTTTGACAAAGCTGATTCCTTCTTCCTTAGATTCAATTTTCTCTGTGGCAAACACTCCAGATCCTCCTTATAGCCGTCTGATATTATGTAACTTCCTCCTTCATGGGCTGTCCCTGAGCCCTCCTTTAAGATGTGAATCTTCCCCAGGATTCTATCCTTTCTTCAGTGCTTTTCTTTATCTATACTCTACCTTGGAGAAACTTGCCCAGTCTCATGATTTTAAATATTTCCTTTATGCTAATAACTCCCAAATCTGTTTTTCCAGTTCAAATCTCTCCCTTAAGCTTCTATGGGACACAGCTGTCTGGTTTTCTAACATTTGATTACATTACCACATACACATGTAGACAGCAAGAAATCAGGAAGTCAGTCTCAGTTTCCCCCTCTCTTTCACCTCCATGATCTACTGACGAATCAAATCCCACCAGTCCTGTCATCAGTTTATTCCCTCCTCGCCATCCTTATGACCCAGGACTGGTTTCAGCCCTGATTGTTGCTCACCTGATTAATTACTATATTTCCTTAACTGATCACCCAGCTTCTAGGCTTGTACTCCTCAAAAAACAGTCTTCCCTGCTAACCTGATTTCTCAAAAATGTAAATTACATCTCTAAAATCTGCATGCTCTTGATCTGGTGCTTCTGAAGAATTAAATTCAAGATTCGCAGCACAACATTTAAGGTCCCCACTATTTCTCCAGCTTCATCTCCAACACCTCTCTGCCTTATAGCTAGTGAACTGCTATTATCCCTATAGAGACCTTGCTGGGCTTCCCAGGTGGTGCTGGTGGTAAAGAATCTGCCTGCCAATGCAGGAGACTTAAGAGGCGTTGGGTTCGAGCCCTGGGTTGGGAAGATCTCCTAGAGGAGGAAGTGGCAACCCACTCCAATATTCCTGCCTGGAGACTAGACAGAGGAGACTGGCAGGCTACAGTCCACAGGGTTGCAAAGAGTCAGACATAACTGAAGAGACTTAGCACGCATGCGCAGAGTCCTTGTTTCCAGATGCCACATCTTTGCTCCCCTTATTTCCACCCCTGAAATGTTTTCTCCCCTGTCCCACACCCATCACCTTAATACACCTGGCTAACTCCTTTAAGGGGCTTCCCTTGTGGCTCAGCTGGTAAAGAATCTGCCTGGAATGTGGGACACCTGGGTTTGATCCCTGGCTTTGGAAAATTCCCTGGAGAAGGGAAAGGCTACCCACTCCAGTATTCTGGCCTGGAGAAATCCATGGACTATACAGCCGGGCACGACTGAGCAACTTTCACTTTCACTTTCACCTGCTTTACGATTCAGCTCAGGCAACTGCTACCTCCAGGAAATCCCCCCAACCCTTCCTCTGTGGTTGTATAGATTTCTCTTCTTTGGTCTCATAAGAGCATATAATTGTGCCTACCACATGGAATTAAATATAACTTATATATAGGTTTTTCACATTCAACAGGCAAGTAGGGAATTTGCCTTTGGTAGTCTCTGTTTTCCCAGCACTCAGCATTATGTTTGTGCTTCACAAGATGACCTCTGAGTTAGTCAACTTACAAACAAATTAACTAACGAACGTAAAAAGATACTAACAGCATGAGATGTCACGGGGCAGTGTATGATTACAATTCAAACAACCACTATAAACTTAGAAACAAAGTGATCATTTTGGGCGGAAGTAATTTTGAATCAGGGAGAGGACAGAGCAGAATTGGAATTGACAGTAGAAAATTAACAAAAGGTATGGATGTGGGAAAACTGATGACAGTAGTGTCTCAACTACTAATTGATTCATTAGAAAAAAGAAAAAAAGTTATCTAAAATTCGTTTAGAAAACATTTCAAGATCAGGACTCTCCAGTCAAGAAACAAGAGTGGCTACAAACCCAGCGACTCTAGACTCAGCATGATTCCAAAGAGAGAGGAAATTCTAAAATGAAAAAGCGTAGAATAAGTGAAATCCCTCCATGCTGAATGTTAAAACTCCTCCCCCACCTTCAGCAGACCACCTGTAATGCTGTTTCAAAACTGCAGACCTTATACACCTCTTTCCACTCACCTCATCACTCCTGATCCTTTTCTCTTTCATTCTAAAAGGTGATTGGAGTCCCTGGTGGTCCAGTGATTAAGAATCTGTCTTCCAAAGCATGGGATGTGGGTTTGATCCTTAGTAGGGTAACTAGCAGGCTGAGACAAACAGCTTGTGTACCCCAGTGAAGACCAGAACAGCCTGAAAAAAAAAGAAAAGGGGATTGGAGAATTTTCTAGGAATAAACAAAGGCATCAAAAACAACATAACAGCTGGTCCCCCCCACTCACACTACTGTGTTTTTTTTTTTTTTTAACCTTTAGTGCCTCACTCATTCTATGATCAGAAAATTAAAGCTCTCCAGATTAAGGAAAGCCTCCAAAGTCTAACAGACCAAAATAAATAGGAAAAAAGGAACTTTGAAGAAACAGAGAGGGAAGAAAGGAAGACAGTCAAAAAGCTATACCAGAATCATGAAAGTCATAAGAATGGGGTTACACTTAAAAGAACAAGCAGGGAACAAGGAAGAGTTCTTGGAAACTAAATATATGGTAGCTAAGATAAGAAGTTTCCACAGAAACACTAGAAGAAATGTTGATGAAATCTTCTAGATAGTGAAATAAAAAGACAAAGACGTAGAAATAGATAAGAAGAGATGGGGAAAAAATAGAGAATTAATTCAAGGAGCACAGTCTGACTAATAAGGGTACCATGAAGGGAAAACATACAAACAGAGGAGATAATCTGAGACGTAATTCAGTAAAATAACCAAAATGGAAGAATGGTTATCTAGATTCACTGGACATACTGAATACCCAGTCAGTGGATAGAAAATTCTCCTAACAGAGACAAAAAGTTCAGAAAGAAAAAAGAAATCCTAGTTTCTGACAAAAGATGGAAACTCAGCAAGGCACTGCAGAAGCCCTAGAGGCTACAGGACAACAGAGCAAGGCCTTCAACATTCTGAAAATTTCATAGCCAGTTAAACTGTTAATTAAGTAGCAGAGCAGAATTAAGATACTGTCAGAGACGAAGGATAATGTACATTTTTACTCCTTTCTCATAAAATCACTGAGAGGATATGATCCAACCAAAAAAAGGAATAAGCCAAAAATGAGGAGACCTGGGTATCAGGAAAGATAAGACAGTACACAAGAGAGGGGTTAGGGAAGTTCCAGAAGAGAGTTACGCAGCATCCCTACAGAGCCCAGATTGGAGCAAGAGGACAGTGGCCTCCAGGAGGGGTTTCTCCAGGAAAGTCAGGACCGGAGGGATACCTAATGTGACTTTCTAAAAAACACTATTTAGAGAAAAAGTGATTTAAAAAAACACCTCTAACTAAACACTTTTTAAAAATGAGGCAGCTTTTAATCACAGGAAGTTCAAAACAGTTTTGCCATAAACCTAATGTAACTGTAGCCTATTGTTTGACTTGGGTGGCCTCCCAATAAGATAAATACTGGATAGCAATTTAACCAAAACTTGTGTATATTGTATATGGGACGTGGAGGTAGGGAAAGTGGGAATCTGGAATAATAAAAAGGTGCTGAGTCTTTATCTTATTAGGAAGTCAAAAGCTAAATCCTAAAATTGATCTCACAAGAAATAGCAACATAAGCATATTACTTAAAAATGTGGTGGCAACCCCCCTTCCCCCGCAAAAAAAAAAAAAAAGTTAAAGAATTAAAGAATGGATTTCAGGGGTAGAATAGAATGGGGCAATGGACTCTTTTTCAATCTAAGCCTCATAGTACTTAAAAAATTTTTATGTATTACCTTGATCAAAAAAGGGTATTTCCCACAAGTCTAGGAATTCCAACTTCTTGTTCTACTTCAACATATTACTGTTCAACCACAGATGCATTCAATTAAATGCATTCTGATAAGTACTTCAGGGTAGATACTTGAAATGGCAAATTTCTAACAATTCTAGTGTTGTAGCTGATGTGTAAACAAGAAAAAGTAGTGGCACCTGCCTATCTGGTACTGTTTCCCAATTTCTCTCTAGAAAAATATTAGTTCTTATTGTATGAGTCATCCTTCACCGAGTAACAAATGGTCACAAAACTTAGTGGCTTAAAACAACAAGCATTTATTATCTTCGGTTTTTGTAGGCACTGTAACTTGCCCATCTGGTACTGTTTCCCAGTTTCTGTCTAGAAAAATACTAGTTTCTGTAGTCTTAGTTATCCATCACCCTGTAACAAATGATCACAAAACTTAGAGGCTTAAACAACAAACACATATCTTCAGTTTTTTGGGTCAGCAGTTCAGGAACAGCTGAACTGGGGTGCATGACTTAATCTCTCATGATGTTTCAATTAAGCCTAGAGCGTCAGTCATCTGAAGGCTTGCCTAGGCCTGGAGGCTCTGCTTCCAAGATGGCTCACTCACATGGCTATTGGCAGAAGGTCTCACTTCCCTGATGGCTGCTCCTTTCCATGTGAGTCTCTCCACAGATCTGCTCATGTGTTTTCTTAGTGTGATAGATGGCTTCCTTCGGAGGGAGTGATTCAAGTCAGAGTAAGGAGGAAGCCCGAATGTTTTTATGGCCTTGTCTCAATGGCTGTGGACTGTCACTTTCACATTATCCTAGACCCAGGGGAAGGAAATTAGGCTCCACTTCTTGCAGTGGGAAGTCTCAAAGCATTTGTGTACATATTTTAAAACCACAACACCTAACAATGCTACATTAGGTTAGGAGACTATCTGTAAATGATTTATTGAGGATCTAAATACATCTCATCGCTGTTCATTATGAAACCACTTATAATGATCCTTTCCTCAATAATTAAGATACGGCCTAACTTCTCACCTCACTTCTTCTCTGCTCTGCAATATTTTAAGTGCCTTGAGAACTGATGACATTTCTTAGTCTTTTTGTATCCCTGTATATCTATCACAGTGCTTAAAATATTCACAAATTTATTCAATAGTATATATATATGTGTGCGTGTGTATAGACGCTTTCAATTTTTGGTGCTAGAAAAGACTCTTGAGACTACAAGTAGATCAAACCAGCCAATCCTAAAGGAAATCAACGCTGAATAGTCATTGGGAGGACTTATGCTAAAGCTGAGGCTCCAATTCTTTGGCCACCAGATGTGAAGACCTGACTCATTGGAAAAGACCCTGATGTTGGGAAAGATTGAAGGCAAAAGGAGAAGGGTGTGGCAGAGGATGAGCTGGTTAGATAGCATCACCAACTCAATAGATATCAATCCGAGCAAACTCTGGGAGATGGTGGAAGATAAAGGATATACAGTCCATATACACGTGTGTGTGTGTGTGTGTAAAACCATCTTCTGAGGATACAATAATGAAGAAGAAATAGTCATAGTTCTTGTTCTCTTCGAGTTTATAGTCTACTGGGGGAAAAGACACATTTAATTGCATTTAAACATTTGAGCACACTTATGAATGTACACTTACCAATTAAGTTACATTTTCTGATGGACAGGGAAACAGTCTTAGAGATGTGTATAAAAAAGGACCAGGACTGTTCTGTTGTAGGCATAGAGAAAATAGATAGGAAGTTCAGCTAAAGTGGAATTTTGCCAGATGGGTGAACAAGAGTCAAAGAAGTTTAAAATGTTGGTGTATGTTGAACTAACACACCAGTACTTATAAATATTTATTGAATTGAATCAAACCGAGGTGCCTTTTTTCTTCTTTGCCTCTTCTTCTCTTTACTTCTTGATGTCAGAGGTGAAATACTCTGGTATGGATAGACTAGTTTGGCCAGAATAATTGTACCTGAGCGGGAGAAGGGACTAACCCTGCTCAATCCAACTTCCTTGTTTATTGTCTAACTGAAATTTCCAGTTATATTTGGAAAAAAAAAGAATAAAATATTCACACAATGTCCATACGATTTTTTCCCAGTAAATTCGAAGACATCTTTTATATTTTCTAATATTTCAATTTCTTAACAAATTTTTTGGTAGTTAAATTTATATTTAATTGCATTTAAACATTTGAGCACACTTATGAATGTACACTTACCAATTAAGTTACATTTTCTGATGGACAGGGAAACAGTCTTAGAGATGTGTATAAAAAAGGACCAGGACTGTTCTGTTGTAGGCATAGAGAAAATAGATAGGAAGTTCAGCTAAAGTGGAATTTTGCCAGATGGGTGAACAAGAGTCAAAGGAGTTTAAAATGTTGGTGTATGTTGAACTAACACACCAGTACTTATAAATATTTATTGAATTGAATCAAACCGAGGTGCCTTTTTTCTTCTTTGCCTCTTCTTCTCTTTACTTCTTGATGTCAGAGGTGAAATACTCTGGTATGGATAGACTAGTTTGGCCAGAATAATTGTACCTGAGCGGGAGAAGGGACTAACCCTGCTCAATCCAACTTCCTTGTTTATTGTCTAACTGAAATTTCCAGTTATATTTGGAAAAAAAAAGAATAAAATATTCACACAATGTCCATACGATTTTTTCCCAGTAAATTCGAAGACATCTTTTATATTTTCTAATATTTCAATTTCTTAACAAATTTTTTGGTAGTTAAATTTACTTGAATTTGAACTTCATATGCATACATAGGATATACCTATTTAAATTCAAACATCAGAGCCACTGGATGAGATGACAGCAAATGGAGTTGGGAATGTGACTGATTCTGTTGAAACAACTATAAATTCTCCCCAGGAGTAATGCTGAGAAGAGGTACAGCAATGTGGACCTGTACCACAAAATTTGAGGTCATCACCACTCTTAAATAATTTAAAATAACACTATTGAATACTTGGGGCCTCCCTGGTGGCTCAGTGGTAAAGATTCTGCCTGCTAGTGCAGGAGATGCAGGAGACATGGGTTTGAACCCAGAGTCTGGGAAAGCCCCTGGAGGAGGAAATGGAAACCCAGTCCAGTAATCTTGCCAGAGTAAGATATGATTGAGCATGCACACATGTATTAACAGCTTAGAGGCACACTGTGCTGTTTAATACTCATGACATCCCTAAGAGATAGGTAAAACATTATACTCATTTTACAGAGATTTTTGAAAGATTAATTTGTCCAAAGGCACAGAAATCTTAAAGACAGTTCTATCAGGTTTCACGTTCCTTACTCAGTCTGCTTCAGCATCTTTATCTTGTCATGAGTTTGAGTAAACTCTGGGAGTTGGTGATGGACAGGGAGGCCTGGCGTGGTGCAGTTCATGGGGTAGCAAAGAGTCAGACATGACTGAGTGACTGAACTGAACCGAAGAATATTTTGAAAAGAGTTATAAAGCAATGTTTTTCCCTCTCCAGACACCCTTCCCATTGCTTGTGTACTTTTTAGTGCCCTTATATTTTCCATCAGATGCATTTAAAAAAGAAGTGTGTCCAAAAATGTTCTCCATATAGAATCACGGAACAATTAATTTCACGGGCTTTGGAAGTAGTTGAAAGATGCTCAAGGTACAGGTTTCTCTCAAGCTTTGAACTTTGCTCCCCTCTTTTTTTCTCTCATTAGAAATACTTCCATGGTTACGGTCATTGTCTTCAAAGCTTAGAGACACATTTTGTGATTTCAGGGTGGGACTGAAACTGGCTTCTGCCATAAATGAATGGAAAATGAGAAAGATTTCATAGAAATAAAAGCCTCAACGTAAGTCATGAGTGGGCTTCTCTGGTAGTTCAGCTGGTAAAGAAAGTGAAAGAAAAGTGAAGTCACTCAGTTGCGTCTGACTCTTTGCGACCCCATGGACTGTAACCCGTCAGCCTCCTCCATCCATGGAATTTTCTAGGCAAGAGTGGGTTGCCATTTCCTTCTCCAGGGGATCTTCCCAACCCAGGGATCGAACCTGGGTCTCCCGCATTGCAGGTAGATGCTTTGCTGTCTGAGCCACCAGGGAATCCCTGGTAAAGAATCCACCTGCAATGCAGGAGACCCTGGTTTGATTCCTGGTTTAGGAAGATCCCCTGGAGATGGGATAGGCTGCCCAGTCCAGTATTCATGGCCTCCCTGATGGCTCGATGGTAAAGACTCCTCTGACAATGCACGAGACCTGGGTTTTATCCCTGGGTCGGGAAGATCCCCTGGAGGAGGGCAGGGCAACCCACTCCAGTATTCTTGCCTGGAGAATCCCATGAACAGAGGAGCCTGGCGGGCTGCAGTCCATGGGGTCGGAGAGAGTCAGACACGCCTGAGCGACTTTCTGTATCCAGAGCGGGATGTCATGAGTGTAGCTGTCATCTTGGTAACTTTCACCTGTGAGTGTTCACTGCATCTCAGGACACTTCATAACTCACCCAACTCTCCCCAGAGCCACATGCTACCCCTTCTGCCAAGAAGAACTGAGGTTCCTAGAAGATGCAGTATTTGCCTGATGCCACATTGGAAGTAAATGGCAGAGGTCAGACTCAGGCCTGCTCTCTGGCTCCAAAGCCGTGGCATCCCCCCTCAATGTCGTGGCTCGCAAGGTCTTTGTCATTTGGTTATAGCAAGTGCCTCTGAATGACATTGTGTTAGACTGGAAAATACCCTGTGCCTGACACTGTCTAGTTCACACAAAGAGTCAAGACAGATCAAACATTTTATTTGTTCAAGAGAATGCCCTTGGTGAATTGACCCAAATGTCTGAAACTGGACTAGCAAATGGATTTGGTCCTGAATTTCCCACAGAAGGGAAAAAAAAAAAATCATGTTCTTTGGGAAAACTCCCAATATTTAACATTTGGCAGAAAATTCAAATTTTTTTTCAATACACTTTGCAAGCCAAATAAAATGTAACTGGAGGCCATGCCAGCTGCCTATTTGCAAACTCAAATATTGGCAGTGACTGACCTCAGAAGAACTTTATTTTTCTTTTTAGAAGAACTTTAATAAGGAAACCCATGATCTGTCTGTTGTCAGCTTTCAAAAAAAAAAAATACCCACTCCAGAATTCTTGCCTGGAGAATCCCATGGACAGAGGAGCCTGGCGGGCTGCAGTCCATGGGGTTGGAGAGAGTCAGACATGCCTGAGCGACTTTCTGCATCCAGAGCGGGATGTCATGAGTGTAGCTGTCATTATGGTAACTTTCACCTGTGAGTGTTCACTGCATCTCAGGACACTTCATAACTCACCCAACTCCCCCCAGAGCCACATGCTACCCCTTCTTACAAGAAGAACTGAGGTTCCTAGAAGATGCAGTATTTGCCTGATGCCACATTGGAAGTAAATGACAGAGGTCAGACTCGGGCCTGCTCTCTGGCTCCAAAGCCGTGGCATCCCCCCTCAATGTCGTGGCTCACAAGGACTTTGTCATTTGGTTACAGCAAGTGCCTCTGAATGACATCGTGTTAGACTAGAAAATACCCTATGCCTGAGACTGTCTAGTTCACACCAAGAGTCAAGACAGATCAGACATTTTATCTTTGCTCAAGAGAATGCCCTTGGTGAACTGACCCAAATGTCTGAAACTGGACTAGCAAATGGATTTGGTCCTGAATTTCCCAAAGAAGGGGAAAAAAAAAATCATATTCTTTGGGAAAACTCCCAATATTTAACATTTGGCAGAAAATTCAAATTTTTTTTCAATATACTTTGCAAGCCAAATAAAATGTAACTGAAGGCCATGCCAGCTGCCCATTTGCAAACTCAAATATTGGCAGTGAATGACCTCAGAAGAACTTTATTTTTCTTTTTAGAAGAACTCTAATAAGGGAAACCCATGATCTGTCTGTTGTCAGCTTTCAAAAAAAAACTACCAGAAAAAAACCTGTTGATAAAGCAAAGCTAAGATGATCAAACCTAATGTAATAAGGGGAAATGGCACTGTGACAGAGTCTTGGTTGTATCTCAAAATAAAGAAACAAAGGTAAGATATTTATAGTTTTAGGATCCAGTCAGGGTGATTTGAAAGTGGATTTTACAAAGCAGGAAACTGGACTAAGCAGAGGTTATGACCCAATAGTTTTGGATTGGGTGGCAGTGGAGGGGATGGCAGGGGTCATGAGGTGAGTCTTGATGAGTGAATTACTAGCCTTGATAGGTAAACCATTGTAGTTAGTTCCTTGTCTTAGCTTACAAAAGCATTTTTATTGTAATAAAATACACATAACACAACATTTATCATTATAACCATTTTAAATGTCTGGTTCAGTGGCATTAAGTGTATTTCCAGTGCTATACAACTATCACCACCATCCATCCACAGAACTTTTTCATCTTTCCAATTTAAAACTCTATTTCCAGTAAACAATAATTCCCCATCTCACCCTCCCTCTAGTCCCTGGTACTTCACCTTTTACTTTCTGTCTGTTTGAATTTGATAATTCTAGGTAGTTCACGTAAGTGGATCACAGAGTAATTGTTCTTTTTTTTTTTAACCACTTTATTTACTTTTTAATTGAAGGATAATTGCTTTACAGAACTTTGTTTTCTCTCAAACATCAGTGAGAATCAGCCATGGGTACACCCATGTAATAGCTGTTCTTTTGTGACTGGCTTATTTCCCTTAGCATAATGTCTTCTAGTTTCATCCACGCTGTAGCATATGTCAGAATTTCCTTCCTTGTTATGGCTGGATAATGTTCCATTGTAAGGATATATAACGTTTTGCCTATCCATTCATCCACTGATGAATATTTTGGTTGCTTCTTCATCTTGGCTATGGTGAATAATACTGCTAAGAACACAGGAGTACAAATATCTGTTTAAATCTAGGAAAAGATATTTCTTGAAGCAAGTAGCTGAGTTATTTTTATTTTCTTATCCTCAGTATTGTTTTACATGGCATCAAGAAAGTATGCCCAGTCCCAGAACTGTTTGCATGGGGACAAGGAATTATGCTGATCCACTTTTCAGGCCAGACCGTGCTTTGGGAAGACACTTCTGGCTGCAGTGTGTGGCTGTTGGTTTCTGGCACAACTCTCATACTGCAAACCACTTTTAAAAATGAGGGCAAGGGAATTCCCTGGTGGTCCAGGGCTTAGGCCTCAAAGCTTTCAGTACAGGGCACATGGCTTTGATCCCTGCTTGGGGAGCTAAGATCCCATAAGCCATGTGG
The DNA here is from genome assembly GCA_006410675.1 of Oreotragus oreotragus. Lineage (NCBI taxonomy): Eukaryota > Metazoa > Chordata > Mammalia > Artiodactyla > Bovidae > Oreotragus > Oreotragus oreotragus. The sequence continues at coordinate 234,912 of SJYX01011111.1, forward strand.
TTTGGCCAAACAGAAAAAAAAAAGGCGGGAGGGGGAGAGTTACCCCACCTTTTTTTCCTTCTCTCCGTAGTTCAAGAGAAACTGTGCAGGCTGAATTACCTACAGGGCACCAAAATACAACAGGGGGAGCCTGAGCATGTCTCACTTTGCTGGAAGCCCCGAGTGTAGGAGCCAGGTCAGTGGAACATTTGGAAACAGGCCTCTCGATGGCTCTCCTGGGCCCTTGGGAAAACCAACCACTCCAAATGGGTGAGGACGGATGGCCGAAGCTGCCAAGTGGAGGCTCTTCAAAATAATTTCTGTTGGAGACTCAGGTTCCCTTGGCCCATAACCTTACCCAACCATTTGTAGTCATTCTGAATTTTCTGGAACCCATCCTGGAGCCTAAAGGCAGAGCATTTATCATCTTCAAATTTTAATGTCTAATAAGCTTATCTCTAAAATGAATAGGTTTCAATGTTCTCTTTTCCAGGGCCCTTACCTGGGTCAGTAGCCACAGTATTTTACCCTGCCTGGAAGCATCTGCTGATGTTCCATCACAAGAAGCATTTCTCTGCCTTTCATGGTCTGCAGATCCCTGGTGCTTACAGAAGAGGCAAAGATGAGTCTGCCAACAGGTAGCTTACGATGTGAGCTATGCACCATTTTCTCTTGCATTTTTATTAATTCCCACTCTTTTCTAGTGGAGCGCACACAATGGTTGCCTCTGGGTCAACGGTTCTTAAGTGAGGACACTTTGCAATGTCTGGGAACACTTTTGTTTGTCACAACTTGGAGGAGCTGGTATTTCTGGCTTCTGGTGGTCACAAGTCAGGGATGCTGCTGAACACAGTACAATACACAGGACAAGCTCCTACAGCAAAGGATTATTTGGCCTGAAAATGTCTATAGTGCCAAGGCTGAGAAGTTCTTGTTTATCCCTTTTCCTATGCCTATATATCCAGGTGTAATCAATGCTGCCATAGTATTTCTGTACTCTAGGCACAGGAATCATACTTAATCCTAACCATAACCCTGCCACCAGTAATCTTCATTCACAGATACAGAAACTAAAACTTTAAAGAAATTGCCCAAATTCCTACAGCTAGAAAAGGACAGAGCTGGGGTTTCCACAGAGAATCCAGATGATCTGCATCATTGCAATTTAGTCATAAGGAAGATACGTGTCAGCAAGATGGGTGGGTTGTTCCAGAAAACTTCTTCCTGATGAAGATGAGATTGTACATCCTTGAATAACTTCATTATTTGTTTCAGGAAGTTCCTTTAAGTTATTGGAGGCAGTCCTGAGTTGCTCACTGACTAAGAGCATCCTGGTCAACCTCTCTTTATCGCCCTGACCTTGCTGTGGCCACCAGTCCTAAATTATGGAATCATCAACTCTGTCCAACTTAAATAATATCCCTGTTTTGGATAAAAGCATTAGATCATTTAAGCCCAGACCCTGTGGTCCTGCGATTATCCTGCTGCTAATTTCCCTCTCTGAAATATGACTAAGATTCTGACTGCAAGTTCTAGTAATTTTAGCTTTGCCTTAACAAGTTTCCAGTGGTATTTTAGAGAGCTCAGTAGCAACCAAGTTGTCTAAGCCCAGAGCCCTCCACTTTTTGTCAGTAGTTGGACCATTTTCTAGTACAGTTTTGGTTTTAACCTAAATGAGGTAATACTGTACATATCATCCTGTGATTTTCTTTTTTTAAAATTTAATATATTTAAAGCATTTTCCATGGTCAGTTAATATAGAACCACATCATTCCTGTCAATAGCTACATAATATTTAATCGCATTGACATACATTGCTGTTGTTCAATTGAAAAATTGTGTCTGACTCTTTGTGACCCCATGGACTGCAACACTCCAGGCTTTCCTGTCCTTCACTATCTCCTGGGTTTGCTCAAACTCATGTCCCTGGAGTCAGTGACACCATCCAACCATCTCGTCCTTTGTCGTCCCCTTCTTCTCCTGCCCTCAATCTTTCCCAGCATCAGGGTCTTTTCCAATGAGTCTGCTCTTGGCATCAGGTGGCCAAAGTATTGGAGCTTCAGCATCAGTCCTTCCAATGAATATTCTGGGTGGATTTCTTTTAGGATTGACCGGTTTGATCTCCTTGCAGTCCAAAGGAATCTCAAGAGTCCTCTCCAGCTCCACAATCTGAAAGCATCAGTTCTTCAGTGCTCAGCCTGCTTTATGGTCGAGCTCTCACACCTGTACATGACTACTGGAAAAACCATAGCTTTGACTATATGGACCGTTGTCAGCAAAAGAGCAAGCGTCTTTTGACATACATATATTTATCATATATTTATACATATATTTATGTTTAGCCAGTTCTTTATAGATAGACATGCAGGTTGCTTTCATTTTTTTGGTTATCAATAATACCACCAGGACTTCCCTGGTGGTCCCGTGAGTAAGAATCTGCCTTTCAATGAAGAGGATGTGCGTTTGGTCCCCGGTCTTAGGGAACTAAGATCCCGCTCGTTGTGGAGCAAGGCTGCATGGTGCACCGACTGAGTCCATGTGCCCCAGAGCCTGTGCATGGTGAGAGAGTCCAGGCATCACGATGGAAGATCCTGCACAGGGCAGTGGAGACCCCATGAGCTGAAACCAAGAGCATGCACAGCCAAATAAATAAGCCAACAGACAGATAAGTACTCAAGAATAAATAAATTAATAATAACACCACATAACCTCAACTTTATGCTCACATTTGAATATTTCTGTAGCTTTCATTTTCAAAATGACAATTGCCAGAACAATGTCATGTGAATTTTAAATCTGGGTAGAAACTTATAAATTGCCCTTCAAATTGTACCAATTTAGCAGTTGGGGATGAGAATGTTTCCTCCACATTCTTCCCAATACTTGACAAACTGGAGGCGCAGCCCGGTTTGGCCCCAGCTGACTGTTGCCATGTGGGAATTTATGCCTGGTGGCAAAATTAAAATCTTCTGATTTTTCAAAAGAGGCTGACATTCAGACACTTTAAATAAAATTTCCTGATTTTTAAATGTTTTCAACTTATCCCATTTTCAAATAAACACTCTCTGCAAGCCGTTTTCAGTCTGCCTGCCACCAGTTGGCAAACTCCTGGGGAGGTGATTTCAGAGGCTCCTTTGGTCCCTGACCAAGTAGAGGCCAAGTGATCACAAGGCAACAAATTAGATGCTCAAGTGTACAGGATAGAACAAATGTCTTCTTAGGACTGGTGATTACAGCCACTCCTATCTCTTGGGCTGGGCTGAGTGCCTCAGGTGAGGTTGTAAGGCATAACTAATGACCTATTTCTAGAAAATTCCTTCATATCTTGAACTCTAATGGCTAGAGCAGCTGGGAGAGGCAGCCCAGGAGGTAGGAGAGCCACCACCTGCAGCCACTGACTCTCTTGCAGGAGCAATGAACACCCTGTTGAAAAATAGAATAAAGTAGAAGCCTGCCAGCATGCCAGCACGTTGTTTGTTAGGGGACTCAGGGGTCCCGCTTGAACTCCTCAACTTCCACATGTCTTGGCAGCACCTAAAAATGCCAACATGTTCAGAACTGAACTCACTGCAGTCTCTCCTGGGCTGCTTATTTTAGAAATGTCACCAGCATGTGACATTTTTGACAAATGTCACCAACAAAATGGCACTTAGAATGTCACCATCGTTCAACTGGAATGAAGAGACTGCTCTAAGGTGCTTCATGGCCCCATGCATGCACATTGGTCCCAACATGACTGGAGAAGTCCTGTTGCCCTTCAGGGTGTGGCTCAAATGCTGATTTCTCCATGGTTCCTTCCCAAACTGTAGTTGTGGCATTACTTTCTCCCTCTATGTTTTCCCGCAGCCTTCTCAGCATTCTTAAAATACCTGCCCCCCTAGAGCGCAATGTTCTCTTATCTCTTGGTCTTCTACCCTCACCCAAACTAGATAGTAAGCTCCTCAAGGATGCCTTTTATCAGATCCATCTATGTATGCATAATAGCCAACCTATAGTAGGCACACAAGAAATGCTTGGAATCTGTTGGGGGCAGTTTAAAAATGTGCTCACAAATTCTCTGACATCCCTTCCTTGATGTGCCCTTTCCCCTAAAATGGCTTCTGTGATGGGCTTTTGTGACTATTTCAATCTGTAGAATATGATGAAAGCAAAGCTATATAATTTCTGATATGACAAAAAGTCCACCTTGCTACTGGAACGTTTGCTTCTGAAGCTTTCAGCCACCATGTAAGTAGTTCAGCTGTTGTGAGATCACCATGCTGAGAGGAGGTCTAAACTCATCCATGGAGCGAGACCACGTGGAGAGTAGCTGAAACTACTGAGGGATGTGGAGAAGACAGGCAGAGAGAGGGAGAGACCCAGCTAACCCTTAATTGCTTCAACCCACTGCTATCCCAAAACAGCTGTCATTTGACTATAATTGCACCAAACACCCTGATCCAGAACTGCCCAGCTGAACCCTTCCTGAATTCCTGACCAACAGAATCCATGATAGATCGTGACATGATTGCTATCGCTGTGAGCCACTAGTTCGGATGGTGATTTAAGAGATAAGAGGAACAGAATGCTGTAGTACCTGCTCGTGAGGTGTTGCATGATATTGGCTTTGAGACTAGGTGGTTGGTAGAAGCTGGAAGGGCTTTGAGGAGATTCTTAGTAGAAGCCTTGAGGCTGTCAGTGAGGGCTTAAATGAAAGTTACTGCTACTGCTGCTAAGTCGCTTCAGTCGTGTCCGACTCTATGCGACCCCAGAGACAGCAGCCCACCAGGCTCCCCCGTCCCTGGGATTTTCCAGGCAAGAACACTGGAGTGGGTTGCCAGTTCCTTCTCCAATGCATGAAAGTGAAAAGGGAAAGTGAAGTCGCTCAGTCATGTCTGACTCTTTGCGACCCCATGGACTGCAGCCCACCAGGCTCCTTAGTCCATGGGATCTTCCAGGCAAGAGCACTGGAGTGGGATGCCATTGCCTTCTCCTAAATGAAAGTTGGGAGACTATTATTTGGAATAAAGGAAAGGAAACTTTGCTGTGTGGTGGTGGAAAGTGTAGAAACACTGGAACCTGTTATCTGTGCTGATGTGGAAAATAGAAATGTACCTAATAAACCTGGTGATGTGGCTGGGGAGATTTCTGGGGATAGTGCCACAGGTGCTACATGGCTTGTAATTGCCTGTAACATAATGTGAAAAGAGAGAGACACATCAAAGCACAAACAGTTCAATTTTTGAGTAGAATTTAGGAGAAAACATAGGGGGATCCTGACAGTCTTTCCATCCAGCAAAGAGTCTCAAAGAAATAAAAGACCCCAGGGAAAAGACCAAATCCAGGATACTGTAAGGAACATGTGGCCTCAGGATAAAGATGAAGCTAAGGGTATGGCATCAAAACCCTTTGTTAGGGTCCCCCAAGTCTAAGGTTGCACCTTACAAACCTTTACAGACAGAGACATCTTCCAAAGAATTTCATAGGCATGCTTTGCAAACCCTGTTTCTCAAGTAATAGGCAGTAGAACTTCTAAGAAAATTACCCCACAATTGCTTCACAGGAGGTCGAAAATAAGGAGAGACTTTTTCAGAAGATATCTGTGGCTTTTATCTAATGGAGTGGATCATAAATTGGTACACAGGAAGCCCACATTTTTAAAGGAATCACATCATCTTGGAGTGAAAGGGGCAGAGAGAGTGCAAGAAGAAAAGAGGTCTTTGGTTTCTCAATCTTTTCTTCAAAAGAAGTAGGCTGCAAATATAAGCCTTTTTTTTTTTTTTTTTTTAATGGAAAAGTTCCCTTCCCATTTAAACAGGGTGGGTTTCTGCAACTTTTTAATGGTGAAAATGACTCTGTATAACCTCTGTATAAGGTTGATAAAAGCAAGGCAGCTTCCACCTCAGTTGCTAGAATGTTCAGTCTTGAAGTCATCAGGTAAGAACTGTCCAATTGCCCTGAGACCAGCACGCTGTGAGAAAGCCCAAACTTCAGCCCGAACAAACAGGCCACCACGCACTGCATCAGTGGCCTGGGGAACACATGAGAGAGAAAGAGATCCCAGGTCAGCTCCTAGCTGCCTCATACCCCTAGGGTTCCAGCCTACTTATTTGACTGCAACCACTGAGAGATCCTGAGCCTTAACTGTTCATCTGATCCCGTTCTGAATTCCTGACCCATAGAAACCCTGAGAGACAATAATACAGTTGCTGTTATTTTGTCCTTATTTTTCGATAATTTGTTACCTTAGCAATAGATAACCGAGACATCTGCTTTGTAAGCTATGGTCTCACTGAGGATTGGCTTTCATTTCATTAGTTAAGAAAATAACATTGCATTTGTAGGATCAAGTCAAGAAAGCCATGATATTTACAGATTTTATTCAACAGCAGAGAGAAATACTTCCTTTGGCTGTAAACAAGATTCTGTCAAGCTTAGTTTTGGAGAATTGTGTGGGGGCTGGCAGAAGGTCTGGCCTGGTTTCCATATGGTACACTCAAGACGACTCCTCTGTTAACTGATGCCTTGAGGCCATACCTCAACATTTGACTTTCTCTCTTTGTCTCCCCTCTGAACTCAAACATTTCTTCTTTCTGCTGAAAGCATGAGACGTACTTCAGAGGTTGCTATTGCTGCTAAGTCACTTCAGTCGTGTCCGACTCTGTGTGACCCCATAGACGGCAGCCCACCAGGCTCCCCCATCCCTGGGATTCTCCAGGCAAGAATACTGGAGTGGGTTGCCATTTCCTTCTCCAGTGCATGAAAGAGAAAAGTGAAAGTGAAGTCGCTCAGTCTGTCCGATTGTTAGCGACCCCATGGATGGCAGCCCACCAGGCTACTCCGTCCATTGGATTTTCCAGGCAAGAGTACTGGGGTGGGGTGCCATTGCCTTCCCCGGAGGTTGCTATTAGAGAAACAAAAACTAGTAATCCAAGGGAGAAAATTAGTATTGAATAGGATTAGATAGGTGGTGTATTCGACCCCATGGACTGCAGCCCACCAGGGTACTCCGTCCATTGGATTTTCCAGGCAAGAGTACTGGGGTGAGGTGCCATTGCCTTCCCCGTACGAGAGATAGTTTATTACAAAGTCTTTAGTGGTTCCAGGACAGCATGACTTAAAATCACCAAGGCTTCTCAGGGGACAGCGCCCTGCTTTACCCAGGCCGACCAGCAGGGGACGGTGTAGGTGGAGGTCTCCTTCCACGGGCTCCAGCGCCCTAGACGCACAAGTTGGAGAAGGGCAGTGCAGAGGTGGAGCCAACCGGAAGGGGCGGGGTCACCTGCGGATCTGCCCTTCCAGGGAGGTTCTTCTCCCTCGCCCCGCCCCGTCCCCCGCCCGGGCGGCCATGGCCATTCCCGGCATCCCTTATGAGCGACGGCTTCTCATCATGGCGGACCCAAGAGATAAGGCGCTTCAGGACTACCGCAAGAAATTGCTGGAGCACAAAGAGATTGACGGCCGTCTCAAGGAGTGTGAGTGCACCTTTCTTTCCACGTAATCTCGTACCTGGACCCTCTTCTGTCTCTGCCGACGTGGAGGCCTTTTGCCGAGTTCGGCAACCGAGTCCCGGGGCTGAGAAGGCCTCAGTCCTGGGACAAGGCGCTTTGTCATTGCGCCCAGTGCTTGGGAAGCCGAGCCTTTTCGGGCGTGGAAATGATCTAGTCTGGTCCAGGTGACAGAACATCGCCAGTTCTGAGATGAAAGTGGGAAATGACCCGACAAAGAGTGGGGAAGAAGTTGGTCAGGGATGTTTCTCAGGTTGAGGTGCGAGGAGTGCAGTGTTGCTGGAGCCCCGGGACTTGGAGCGGGGAAAAGACTTGAGTCAAAGAAGCTCAAGCAAGAGATGAGATTCTCGGGGGGTTGGCTTGTTAGTGGAGTAGAAAGCCGAACATGGGGTTTAAGGGAAAAGGCGCATCGGTCAGTAATAGCCCTTTTCGTCTTTCCTCGTGTTTTGAATTGTACTGCATTAATTACACAAGTTTCCCTTACCTCCTGAACTAAATAAAAGAGTTTTGTATTTTTTTTCTTAATGCACCGTCACCGACGTAATGAATGAAAACCTTAACCATAATTCTGTGGAGCTTTATTTAGGTTAAAAAGCTAGAGAGTAACAGTGCATGTAGATAGATGAAGTGAGGAGGGTCTAACTCTTACTTTTCGGATTTGTAATCTCAGATCTGGAAATGTCAGAAGGTCAATATCTGTTAAGAATGTTACCTAAAATGTGCTCAAAGAAGTAAGTATCGCCGATCAAGAAAATAAAAATACGTGCTTTCTCTGTAATACTTCGTTTTGAAACGTGTTATCTACAAACAGCATTGTTACTTTTGTGTGGTTTGATACAGTGGATATAAAATATATGTAAAGTGAAACAGACAAGTTATGATTTGGTGGCTTAAACTCGCGAAGATTACTTAATTCAAAATGTTCAAATTATATTATTTCAGTAAGGGAACAATTAAAAGAACTTACCAAGCAGTATGAAAAATCTGAAAATGATCTGAAGGCTCTACAAAGTGTTGGGCAGGTAGGTAATGGAGTTTGGGATGTAGAGGGTGATGGTGATTTATTTTTTTAAGCTCTTGGCAAAAAATAATGCTTTCTTTTTTCTTTTATTAGATTGTGGGTGAAGTACTTAAGCAGTTAACTGAAGAAAAATGTAAGTGTATTAGATTGTCAGTAAAGAGAAAAAGAGCAGGATTACCTCCTTTCTGTCACCAGCTTTGAATGCTTATTGCTTAAATGAGTATAATGAAGATAGATGATATTCTTGCATAGACTGAGTTTTCTTTCAACTCTTGTCTTTTGGAGAACAGAAATAAAACTCAACCTGCCATCAGTGTGGATATATTTAGTTTTTACTTTCTATGTTTCAATTTGTTTTTTCATTTCTTTTTTCCCCTTTAGTCATTGTTAAAGCTACAAATGGACCGAGATATGTTGTGGGTTGTCGTCGACAGGTAACATTTTATATTTATATAGTGCTTTATAATCGACAAAAGTGCTTTCAAATAAGTTATTTAATTTTCCAGGTCCCAAAGGTGACTTGTTCAGATACAGCTAATTATTAGTAAAGTCTAAACTCAAACCATGGATTTGACTCCTGATGAAAGCTCAGTCGTCTCCGACTGTTTGCAGCCCCGTGGACTATACTGGCTATGGAATTCTCCAGGTCAGAATACTGGAGTGGGTAGCCTTTCCTTTCTCCTGGGGATCTTCCCAACCCAGGGATTGAACCCAGGTCTTCCGCATTGCAGGCGGATTCTTACCAGCTGAGCCATCCTGGTAGTCTATTTTTCTGCTTGATTGCATTAGCTCAGTCAATTCTACACACAGAGAAATCAGAGAATCTTAGAACTAAAAAATAACTCAGGTTATTTTATTTTAATGTCTCTTTTTGAAGACGACTTAAAAGTATTAAACCTTATAAATTGCATTTTAAACATCCAGAAATATTATCAACTTTACTATAGGTTAAATTGATTTTGTATTAATTGGTTTAGATTAGAATAAGCAAACTGAGATAACTCCCAAGTTTTATTTTGCAGTCAGAAACTGACAAACAGATTTGAATTATTTAGTAACCACTGAAGCCAGTTTATATACTGCTCTGTTCTTTAGGAAATGCCTTTAGAAGATTTTTAAAAACTCATTGGAAGAGCTTTCTCTGAGTATTTGTTATATCAGGTTCAGGTTTTAAAACATTGATCCGACATGGCTATAGAATGGAATTTTACCCAGGGGCTAAGTTCAGTCTTAAGATTTTACTTACATGTAAGTGGGATGATATTTTCTAAATCAAAATTTTAGATTCAGAAACTGACAAACAGATTTGAATTATTTAGTAACCACTGAAGCCAGTTTATATACTGCTCTGTTCTTTAGGAAATGCCTTTAGAAGATTTTTAAAAACTCATTGGAAGAGCTTTCTCTGAGTATTTGTTATATCAGGTTCAGGTTTTAAAACATTGATCCGACATGGCTATAGAATGGAATTTTACCCAGGGGCTAAGTTCAGTCTTAAGATTTTACTTAACATGTAAGTGGGATGATATTTTCTAAATCAAAATTTTAGATGCCTAATCCTATAAAGGATATTTATGTCCCTTTTAGGACCCTTTGGATGCCAAAAGTTGGCATTTAAAGCTATTTCATGACTGTATGAGGGCACTAGAGCATTTGAAAGCTGAAAAATATTAGAAAGGCCGGAGTATATATTGCCTATAGATATAAATGAAATAACTTCTTATTGATCCCTGTTTAAGCTCTTGTTTCAAGTACAATAGTCCCTCATCTGTGGGGGATATGTTCCGAGACTCCCAGTGGATGCCTGAAACCTAGGCATATACCAAACCTATATGTGCTGTGTTTTTTCCTATATGTACATACTTATTATGATAAAGTTTCCATTCGTAAATAAGGGAGGGGGAACTACTGTATCTGGGAAATATTTTTAGTTTAATCCATTATATTAAACCTAGTTTTTAGCTTGCTTCCCCTTCAGTTTGCTCTATCCTATCCAACTCTTCACAACTCCGTGGACTGTTGCCCTCCAGGCTCCTCTGCCCGTGAAATTTTCTAGGCGAGAACACTGGAGTGAGGTGCCATTTCCTCCTCCAGGCGATCTTCTGACCCAGGCATTGAATCCATGTCTTCTGCATTTGTCTCCTGCATTGGCAGGCAGATTCTTTACCACTGAGCCACCAGGGAAGCCTCCCACTTCATTTTAACTGGCACTAAATCCTAAACCAAGCACTCTTTGCAAAATTCTGTGAAAAGTGTCCAGTAATTTGTGTGATTCTGAAATTGTATTAACAAGCAGTTTTCTAAACTGTTGAAAAGTAACTTTTTTTGAGAAACAGCCTGCGCGTGATTGAATCTCTTTGGATAGATTCTGTCCAGTTCTACCCAAATAAGTTACACTGCTTAAATATGCCAATAAATTATTTAGTATGATACAACTTAACATGAAATATGTTTACCATAGTGTCTGACATGTAGCAAAGGAATGAATGAAGGTTGCTGGGATTTTTTTTATTCTTTAGAAATTTTAATAAAAAAATCTCTAGAGGGAAACAGTGCATTTCTCCCCTATCTACTGTGATCATGGAGTATCATGGAGTATTCTCAAAACCATAGTTTTAAAAATAAATTTAATGGACATACTTGTAAGATGCTTTCCTTTCTTTTTTCACAAATGTTCACTAAGGGATTTCTATATGTATACTTAGCTACCAGTTTCCAAAGTCACTGTACTACAGTGCCTAAATCAAAATGATGAGCAAAACTATTAAATAGTGAGCCTTTGAAAGTAAAATATTGCAGTCCCTGCTTCAAAAACAGGGTCGTTGCCTTCTCAAATTTTGTGTATTAGGGGTTTCACGTTTCACAGTGAGGTTGTACAAAAGGGCACTTTTTTAAGAGGCCGCACTGCATGTTGTTTATAATCTAATATTAGTGTTCTCTCTGAAGGGTAAAAATGATTATTTGGCTTCTAACTATGCTCTTGTTACACTGTTATACCCCTTTTCAAGTGTTTATGTAACACTTTCTGTTTTATAAAATTAGCTTGACAAAAGTAAGCTGAAGCCAGGAACAAGAGTTGCTTTGGATATGACTACACTAACTATCATGAGGTAGGTGTCTTATACTATTTAGTTAACCTTTCATTGTCATGGAGGGAATATTTTATTCAAAATAGATGCTTCCTGAGATCACTGAATATTTTGCCACTTTTCTGCTTTTACTAATGTCAGATTAACTTAAACATGATTTTTTTATAAGATCTCCTACAGGTTCTTGTGTAAGCAAATCATTTATATTCTTTGTAGGCTGAGACAAAATACATCTTTTAAAAGAAAAGTACACTTTATCATTACAGATATTTGCCAAGAGAAGTGGATCCATTGGTTTACAATATGTCTCATGAGGACCCTGGGAATGTTTCTTATTCTGAGATTGGAGGGCTTTCAGAGCAGATTCGGGAATTAAGAGAGGTTGGTAGTGTATGCTTTGTTCTCTGAACTTACCAAGAAATAGTACTGGTTTTAAAATGCCTGAAGGCCAGCGCCTGTGGTGTCTGGGTCTCTGGAGTCTTGGCTGCAGTCTGGGGAGGCTGAGAGGCAGATGGCAGCGCTACCAGCTCCTCTCCCTGTCCCACCTCTGTCCTAGGGGCCACGCTCTACCTCTGTGGTGGTAGGTGGGCTGTCTGTTAAGATATGTCATGTACATTTGTATCAAAAATAAGTGACCATGAAAAAGAAATGCCTGAAGGAAGAGAGAGGATGTAAAATTACTTTGTCCAAATAATGTTGACTGAATATTATATAAATAGTATTTTTGCTGAGAGAAAAATAGCTCTGAAGCTCTAGCTATAAAAATGACAGGTTTTTGTAATTTGGAGATAATTTGGTGTTCAGTTCAGTTCAGTCGCTCAGTCGTGTCCGACTCTGCGACCCCATGAGTCACAGCACACCAGGCTTCCCTGTCCATCACCAACTCCCGGAGTTCACTCAGACTCAGGTCCATCAAGTCAGTGATGCCATCCAGCCATCTCATTCTCTGTTGTCCCCTTCTCCTCCTGCCCCCAATCCCTCCCAGCATCAGAGTCTTTTCCAACGAGTCATTTCTTCACATGAGGTGGCCAAATTTGATGTTAGAAATATCTTACTCTTTTTTTATGACAAAGAAAGGGAAAACAACTAAGAATAATTGACATATACTGAATATATTGAATAATGGATATAATCCAATACTTGTGCTATCTGTTAGTTTATCTTGTAATTTACTTGGGTTGGAACACATTTGGATAGTGTGTGTGATGTAGTTTTTTCCCATAACCTCATTAAACTATTACCCTTATAATAGAGTAAGTTATCTGTGCCTTACATATTTTTTTTTTGTTAAAACTGTTCACTGTCATTTAAGAAAAATACGGCTTTGGGTGGCTTAAATGGTGTGCTGCATTCCATGGGGTCGCAAAGAGTGGGGCACAGCTTAGTGACTGGACAACAGTAACAATTTATTAATTGAACAATCAAATCAGGATTGCCTTGCTTCACAGCACAGATAGCTTCTTAACAATTCTTTTTTAAGCAGATTACATTGTCCTATTGATTTCATCCTAATTTAGGATGGAGATACTCAGGAATGAATTTGGTTAGTTAGAAAAGCTTACATTATCTGATTTCAGCACTTCAGATTTTCTGGAACTCTTATTAAAGGTACAGATTCTTAAGCTCTCTGCATGGTTTTGATGTAATGGATTAAGGGTAGAATCCACAGGAATTAGCATTTAAACAAGCATTCTGGGGGAGTTGCGTTAATGTCCAGTGGTTAAGACTCTGTACTCCCAGTGCTGGGACCCTGGGTTCCAGCCCTGGTTGGGAAACTAAAAATCCTATATGCCTCATGGTGTGGCCTAAAAAACAAAAATAAGCATTCCAGTTGATTATGAAACCAAGTTTTTAAATTTTTTTTTAAACCATCTTGAGGAAGCACTGGCTTAAGCATAAATAAAAGCATGTTATTTTCACTTAATAGTTAATGAAAGGGCAGAGAGAGAACTGGTGCTTCATGAAACAGTGAAATCTTGTATGGTGGTTTGCTGCATCAGCCATAGCGGAGCAGAATCTCTCTCTCTCTCTTTTTGTCTCTCTCTCACACACACATACATACACACCACGGACATGCAATTCCTCTTCCATCTGTAGACAGGTGAGAATATTAATTACACACATGCACCACGGACATCTGCAGACAGTTGAGAATATTAATTACACACACACACATACACACCATGAACATGCAGTCCACTTTTCCATCTGAAGACAGTTGAGAATATTAACTGCCCACAATTTTGGTATGTCTTAATCATACTTTATGTGCAAAACTATTCAATAAAAGTTTCTCTCTCAAGTTACTGGTAAACAGTAGCAGACTTCATTTTTGGGGGCTCCAAAATCACTGCAAATGGTGACTGCAGCCATGAAATTAAAAGACGCTTGCTCCTTGGAAGAAAAGTTATGACCAACCTAGACAGCTTATTAAAAAACAGAGACTTTACTTTGCCATCAAAGGTTATGGTTTTTCCAGTAATCATGTATGGATGTGAGAGTTCGACTATAAAGAAAGCTGAGCGCCGGAAAATTGATGCTTTTGAACTGTGGTGTTGGAGAAGACTCTTGAGAGTCCCTTGGACTGCAAGGAGATCCAACCAGTCCATTCTGAAAGAGATCAGCCCTGGGATTTCTTTGGAAGGACTAATGTTGAAGCTGAAACTCCCAATACTTTGGCCACCTGATGTGACGAGCTAACTCGTTGGAAAAGACCCTGATGCTGGGAAAGATTGAAGGCGGGAGGAGAAGGGGATGACAGAGGATGAGATGGTTAAGTGGCATCACCGACTCAATGGGCATGAGTTTGAGTAAACTCCAGGAGTTGGTTATGGACAGGGAGGCCTGGCATGCTGCAGTCCATGGAGTCTCAAAGAGTTGGACGTGACTGAGTGACTGAACTGAACTGAACAAGTTACTGGGACTGAAGAGTTTAAATTGGACAGTCAAATCCTCACCTTTTTCGTCCCTCACTTTGCTTTCTTTGGATCAGTCTTAGGGCATTGAGCTGACTGTGGCTCAGTAGCAAGGAGGGATAAGGGAAAGCCTTCCTCAGTGATCAATGCAAAGAAATAGAGGAAAACAATAGAATGGGAAAGACAAGAGATATCTTCAAGAAAATTAGAAATACCAAGGAACATTTCCTGCAGAGATGGGCACAATAAAGGACAGAAATGGTATGGACCTAACAGAAGTAGAAGATACTAAGAAGAGGTGGCAAGAATACACAGAAGATCTATGCAAAAAAGACCTACATGACCCAGATAACCACAATGGTGTGATGATCACTCAGTTAGAGCCAGACATCCTAGAATGCGAAGTCAAGTGGGCCTTAGGAAGCATCACTACAAACAAAGCTAGTGGAGGTGATAGAATTCCAGTTGAGCTGTTTCAAATCCTGAAAGATGATGCTGTGAAAGTGCTGCACTCAATATGCCAGCAAATTTGGAAAATTACAAAAAAGATCTTCATGACCCAGATAACCACGATGGTGTGTGATCACTCGTGTTAGAGCCAGACATCCTAGAATGCGAAGTCAAGTGGGCCTTAGGAAGCATCACTACAAACAAAGCTAGTGGAGGTGATAGAATTCCAGTTGAGCTGTTTCAAATCCTGAAAGATGATGCTGTGAAAGTGCTGCACTCAATATGCCAGCAAATCTGGAAAACGCAGCAGTGGCCACAGGACTGGAAAAGGTCAATTTTCATTCCAATCCCAAAGAAAGGGAATGCCAGAGAGTGTTCAGACTACTGCACAATTGCACTCTTCTCACACACTGGCAAAATAATGCTTAAAATTTTCCAGGCCAAGCTTCAATAGTATGTGACCCAAGAACTTCCAGATGTTCAAGCTGGATTTAGAAAAGGCAGAGGAACCAGAGTTCAAATTATTAACATCTGTTAGATCATTGAGAAAGCAAGAGAGTTCCAGAAAGACATTTTCTGCTTTATTGGCTATGCCAAAGCCTTTGACTGTGTGGATCACAACAAACTGTGGAAAATTCTGAAAGAGATGGAAATACCAGACCACCTGACCTGCCTCCTGAGAAATATGTATGCAGATCAAGAAGCAACAGTTAGAACTGGACATGGAACAACAGACTGCTTCCAAATCAGGAAAGGAGGACGTTAAGGTTGAATATTGTCACCCTGCTTATTTAACTTATAGGCTGAGTGTATCATGTGAAATGCCAGGCTGGATGAAGCACAAGCTGGAATCAAGATTGCTATAAATATCAATAACCTTAGATATGCAGATGGCACCAGCCTTATGGCAGAAAGCAAAGAAAAACTAAAGAGCCTCTTGATGAAAGTGAAAGAGGAGAGTGAAAAAGTTGGCTTAATACTCAACATTCAGAAAACTAAGATTATGGCATCTGGTCCCGTCACTTCCTGGCAAATGGATGTGGGAACAGTGAGAGAGTTTATTTTGGGGGGCTATAAAATCACTGTAGATGGTGACCACAGCCATGAAATTAAAAGATGTTTACTCCTTGAAAGAGAAGCTATGTATGACTTACCTAAACAGCCTGTTAAAAAGTAGAGACATTACTTTACCAACAAAGGTCCGTCTGTTCAAAGCTATGGTTTTTCCAGTAATGATGTATGGATGTGAGAGTTGGGCTTTAAAGAAAGCTGAGTGCCGAAGAATTGATGTTTTTGAACTGTGGTGTTGGAGATGACTCTTGAGAGTCCCTTGGACTGCAAGGAGATCCAACCAGTCCATCCTAAAGGAAATCAGTCCTGGGTATTCATGGGAAGGACTGAAGCTGAAGGTGAAACTCCAGTACTTCAGCCACCTGATGTGTAGAACTGACTCATTGGAAAAGACCCTGATGCTGGGAAAAGATTGAAGGCAGGAGGAGAAGGAGATGATAGAACATGAGATGGTTGGATGGCATCAACAATGCGATAGATATGCGTTTGAGCAAGCTCCAGGAGTTGGTGATGGACAGGGCAGCCTGGCATGCAGCAATCCATGGGGTCACAAAAAGTCAGACACAACTGAGCAACTGAACTGAACTAGAACATTAAGAGCAGAATTTATGGTTTTATTAAGACTACTATGACAATATGCCAACCTAAGAAAATTTTAAATAACATTTCTTTCAGTGACAATTTTATAATTATTTTTGTTGTATTCAAACGCAAAATAGTGTGGATCTTTTTTTTTTTTTTTGCTTAACTGATTTCTTTTAGTGTAATTTTTTTGTTGATGCATAGGTTATATTCAGTGAAATTTTAAACATACAAGTTTTTAAATGTACAGTTGAAGTTTGTTTTGACAGGTTATATGCCTGTGCAACCATCACTTAAGCCAAGTGTGTGGTTATTTTAACAAGTGTGTTAAATAAGTAGTACAAATTACCACATGCTTTTTTTTTAAAAAATGAGTATTTTTATGTATTTATTTGACTGTCCTCATCTTAATTGTAGCATGCAAGATCTAGTTCCCCAGCCCAGCCTTCTGCATTGAGAGTGTGGAATCTTAGGCACTGGACCACCAGGGAAGTTCTGCCACATGCTTTTTAACTAATTTTTAAAATGTTTTAAGCTCTTTAGATTTAAGAGATATCTTACATCTGCCTGATAAAAGACCTCTAGTACAAATGGTTTTACATAGCACAAATTCTAGATCTATTATGAATTATGCTTGTACGTAACAGTTCATATTGTACTTAAAATATTTGAAAGTACGTTAAAATGTTAACTGTTTAAGAAACCTGCAACTTCTTTTCTAGGTAATAGAATTACCTCTTACAAACCCTGAATTATTCCAGCGTGTGGGAATAATACCTCCAAAAGGCTGTTTGTTATATGGACCACCAGGTTGGTATTAAGCTACATCTGTCTCAGTATGAATCTGTGAATAAGACAATAAGATTTAAATACTTAATGTCACCATTTTAGCCTTCATTCTGTTCAGAGTAAGGAAGCAACTGGAGGTGTGTGTCTGTAATTTTCTTAGGCTTGCTTAGTCTTATGTTTCGTAAGTATATATCTTAACATGTTATGTGATTTTAGCCAGTTGTCCTATGTGGTTCAGAGACCCATGGGTATCTCAGAGATACTTTCAGGGCATCAGCAAGGTCAGAACTTACTCTTGTAATACTAAGATGTTAACACAGTGAAAAAGGCAGCTAACATCTGTGTTGATGGTGCAAGGCTGCTCATGATGTAGCATGAATCAGTTAAGTCAGCGGCACAAAATGTTACAATAGTCATTGTCTTTGTGGCCACTCAACATGTGCAGTATGAAAAGAGGCCAGTTTGACTTTAAAATGTCCTTGATAAGCTGGTAAAAATATGAACTTTTTATCCTTGAATAATGTCTTGTATTTTGTGAGGAAATGGAAAATACTTTAAAGTATTTCTGTTGCATTCTTAATAGGGTAGATAGCTCCAAGAAAACAATTTGTGCTGTTATTCAGTTGCCTGCTGAATTCGCTGCTTTTCACAGAGTGCCATTTTACTTGAAAGGAAAATTTACAATTAATTATCAGACTGGTTATTGGTAACTTGACACATATTTTTTTTTTAAATGAAGTTAGCCAATCATATTAAACAACTGACCCCATCTGTAACTGTTGATAAAATTGGAACTTTGCACATGAAAATTTGTTTTTGAAAACTTTATATCTGGTACTATGAGCTTGACAACTTTTCCAGTGTGTTAATACAGGACAGGATGAGATTGTTGATAGTATTAGCAAATGTGATTTTTAAAATATTATATAATGGAAAATGCCAGTATTGGGAAGATTTTAATAATCCACTGAATGAGTAGTTTTCAAATAGCCAATACTTAATATTATAATATCATACCTAAGTAAAGATCCACTCAGTGTGCAGTACAGACCAATGGATTTTAATGTGCAAGTTTCCATCATAGTTTGTTACTAAGTAAGGTTTGGTATATTTCTAGAGTTTTGTAATTTGTTGGCTTAAAATTAGAAAGGATATTTTGAATAAAATGGAAATTCTGTTCAGGACTTAGCCTCCTTTTGCGAAATTTACTATTCAAAGGATTACATTCTTAAAAGCTTTTGAAAATTTATCTCATTTTCCCTCAAATTTACATTACTTTTCAAAAATTACTTCTTTTTTCATTCCCAGGTACAGGAAAAACACTCTTGGCACGAGCTGTGGCTAGCCAGCTGGATTGCAATTTCTTAAAGGTAAAGGGAAGATTCTTTGTGTAGTTGTTGAAATTAAATTTGAATTGTCTTATGCTTACCTTAATGTTTTTGCTTTAATCAGGTTGTATCTAGTTCTATAGTAGACAAGTACATTGGTGAAAGTGCTCGTTTGATCAGAGAAATGTTTAACTATGCCAGGGACCATCAGCCATGCATCATTTTTATGGATGAAATAGATGCTATTGGTAAGAATAACAGCTTTTAAAATTTATTTTAAACTTTTCTTGAAAGTTAGGAAAACTTTTTTAATCTGAAAGAAACTTTCCCATCTCTTTTCACCTCTAATTACAACTTCTGTGAAGTAGCAAGATGAATTATTTTTTAATTCATAAAGTTTAACCAATCTTAATAAATAAACTTTAACATTGAAAAAATGAGAAACATACCAGAATCAATTCTAATTTTATCAGTATGATTTTTGTTAATTTTCATCTTAATACTTTAAACCCTAGGACTATCATTTTCGTATTGTTTTCTTAAATGATGCTTAAAGAGGAAGAGAAACACATAAGTTTCCATATCATTATTTTAGGTGGTCGTCGGTTTTCTGAGGGTACTTCAGCCGATAGAGAGATTCAGAGAACTTTAATGGAGGTAATATTTGGTGAAAGTGGTTTAGAAGAAAATCAGTATTTGTAAAATAAATAAGTATACATTGGGTATTTGAAAGTCAAAATATGTACAATGGTTTAAATGAAGAATGCCCTTACATATGAAATTCGAAAATATTGCCAGGAATAAGCACTTTTCTCTGGCACAGTCTCTAGTAAGAAAATGAGTCCTAGAAACAATAGGGATATCCAAAAATTTTCATTTGATTTACTGCTGTACTATTCTGTTTTTTGAGCAGACTAGCAATTTAAATATTTATATTGTATATTGTACTTATGTTGTGAATGTGATCTTGTATTAGTTTTATAGATATTTTACAAGTGACAAATATATTAAAACTCGTAACAATAAATGAGTTGTCATTATGTATTAGACTATTCTGAAAATTACTAATACTTTCCTCTATTGTTGACAACGAAAGAAAGCTAAAATTGTTTTGATTATTGAGGATGGATGCTGGGGTATTGAAATGTATATTAAAGCTTTTTCCCACTCTTAAGTTCTGTGAAAGTGATGGCCAGATTTTAAACATATTTTCCAACTTCTATAAATAGATAGGTAGCATTGGTTATACATTGTCAGTTTCTGTCTCAGTGGGGGTATTGGAAAATTGTTTTTTATAAATGTTTCTGGTCTGCTCAGAATATACACATTATTTCAAAATTAGTTGAGGAGTCTTTTAGAAGCCTTAAATTGAATTAGTTTTAAAGCAACACATGCTAGTTTTATTCATGTAGCTGATATGTTATTAGCTAACATTTTGGGAATGTTAGACATATTCACATAAAGAAATATTGTTAGATTAGCTTTGTTTTAAAGATGTTATTGAATGTAGTTAAATTTTCCAGCATTTACTCAAGAAAACTTTAAAAATCAAAGGAAATATGTCTCAGTATTTTTATGTATAATAGAATTATTTGAAAAGATGTTTAATGGATTTATTATCAGGTTTGTAGAAAATCATTGTGTCCAGTTATGCTAATGTAAATTTTATATCTGGCATACCATAAGCACTTGAAACGTTAGTTATTATTTTTATTTTAAAACTAATTCTATCAAAAAATTTGAACATTGGAAATCAGATCCACATAGTATAGTTTCATAATTTTTGATTAGATGGATGCCTTCAGATTTATTAGACCTAGTCTGAAAGCTGTAGAAAGGTATATAGTTAAATAATCTACCTTGGAACTTTTAGCATGAAAAATATATCCCTTTATGTAAGAAAAAAATATCCCATCAAATGATCATTCTTTACCTCATATATCTATCTGTAAGTAATATATTTCATGGCTTTAGGCATATAAAAGTTGTGTCTAAAGTTTTTTAATGGTTGTGATATTTTATAAAATGTACCTTTGATTTATATTCACAAATACATTCTTAGCTACTGAATCAAATGGATGGATTTGATACTCTGCATAGAGTTAAAATGATCATGGCTACCAACAGACCNTATATTTCATGGCTTTAGGCATATAAAAGTTGTGTCTAAAGTTTTTTAATGGTTGTGATATTTTATAAAATGTACCTTTGATTTATATTCACAAATACATTCTTAGCTACTGAATCAAATGGATGGATTTGATACTCTGCATAGAGTTAAAATGATCATGGCTACCAACAGACCAGATACTCTGGATCCTGCTTTGCTTCGTCCAGGCAGATTAGATAGGAAAATACGTGAGTTAAATTTCTTTGCCTGCTGTCCATTTCTCTTTGTCTATGTCTGTTTCTGTATCCCAAACCTCCTCCTCACCCCCTACTCTATTTAACAAAGAAAAAACCTGACTGTAATAGAATTTTTTATAATTTTCTTATTTTCAGATATTGATTTACCAAACGAACAAGCAAGATTAGATATATTGAAAATCCATGCAGGTCCCATTACGAAGCATGGTGAAATAGGTAAGGAAATAGCTTATTTTTTATATATGGTAACCATGAAGCAAAATACTACTGGTTATTACCGATAGTCTACCAAATTGAGTTTTAGATTCAGGAAACTTGGTCTTGAATTCAGCTAATAGTTATTGAGCATCTGCTCTGTGCTGAATTGTTCTAAGTGCCTAGAATATAGCAATGAACAAAACAGACAAGTTGGTGCCTTCATATAACTTGTCAGGAGAGACAGGTGAAGTGAGTAAAATATTCAGTTGACTCTTGAGCAACATGGGATTGAACTGTGTGGATCGGCTTATATGTGGACCTTTTTCTCTAGCAAATGCTGTAGTACTACCTTACTGGCTTTGGTTGAATAAACAGATGCAGAATCATGGATATGAAAGGCTGACTGTAAGTTATGCACAGATTTTCGATTATGGAAAGAGCTGATGCCTATACCCTTTGTGTTCTTCAGAGTCAACAGTCTAGTATATTCAGTTCAGTTCAGTCGATCAGTCATGTCCGACTCTTTGCTAGCCAATGGACTGTAGCACACCAGGCTTCCCTGTCTATCACTAACTCCTGGAGCTTACTCAAACTCATGTCCATCAAGTCAGTGAAGCCATCTAACCATCTCATCCTCTGTTGTCCCCTTCTCCTCCCTCCTTCAATCTTCCCCAGCATCAGGATCTTTTCCAGTGAGTCAGTTCTTCATCAGGTGGCCAAAGTATTGGAGTCTCAGCTTCAGCATCAGTCCTTCCAGTGAATATTCAGGACTGGTTTCTTTTAGGATGGACTGGTTGGATCTCCTTGCAGTCCAAGGGACTCTCAAGAGTCTTCTCCAACACCACAGTTCAAAAACATCAATTCTTCAGCACTCAGCTTTCTTTATAGTCCAACTCTCACATCCATACATGACTACTGGAAAAATCATAGCTTTGAACAGACGGACCTTTGTTGGTAAAGTAATGTCTCTGCTTTTTAGCAGGCTGTTTAGGTTGTTCATAGCTTTTCTTCCAGGGAGCAAGTGTCGTTGATGGGTGCAGTCACCATCTGCTGTGATTCTGGAGCCCCAAAAAATAGTCTCTCAAGGTTTCCACTGTTCCTACATCCATTTGCCATGAAGTGATGGGACTCGATGCCATATTTAGCAGGCTGTTTAGGTTGTTCATAGCTTTTCTTCCAGGGAGCAAGTGTCGTTGATGGGTGCAGTCACCATCTGCTGTGATTCTGGAGCCCCAAAAAATAGTCTCTCAAGGTTTCCACTGTTCCTACATCCATTTGCCATGAAGTGATGGGACTCGATGCCATAATTTTAGTTTTCTGAATGTTGAGTTTTAAGCCAACTTCTTCACTCTCCTCTTTCACTTTCATCAAGAGGCTCTTTGGTTTTTCTTCGCTTTCTGCCGTAAGGGTGGTGCCATCTGCATATCTGAGGTTATTGATATTTCTCCCAGCAATCTTGATTCCAGCCTGTGCTTCATCCAGCCGAGCATTTACATGATGCACTCTGCATATAAGTTAAATAAGCAGGGTGACAATATACAGCCTTGACGTACTCCTTTCCTGATTTGGAGGCAGTCTGTTGTTCCGTGTCCAGTTCTAACTTTTGCTTCTTGACCTGCATACAGATTCTCCAGAGGCAGGTTCGGTGGTCTGGTATTCCCATCTCTTTCAGAATTTTCTATAGTTTGTTGTGATCCACAGAGTCAAAGACTTTGGCATAGCCAATAAAGCAGAAGTAGATGTCTTTCTGGAACTCTTTTGCTTTCTTGATGATCCAACAGATGTTAGCAATTTGATCTCTGGTTCCTTTGCCTTTTCTAAATCTAGCTTGAATATCTGGAAGTTCTTGGGTCACATACTGTTGAAGCCTGGCTTGGAGAATTTTGAGCATTATTTTACTAGTGTGTGAGATGAGTGCAGTTGTGCATTAGTTTGAACATTCTTTGGCATTGCCTTTCTTTGGGGTTGGAATGAAAACTGACCTTTTCCAGTCTTGTGGCCACTGCTGTGTTTTCCAGATTTGCTGGCATATTGAGTGCAGCACTTTCACAGCATCATCTTTTAGGATTTGAAATAGCTCAACTGGAATTCCAACACCTCCGCTAGCTTTGTTCGTAGTGATGCTTCCTAAGGCCCACTTGACTTCGCATTCTAGGATGTCTGGCTTTAGGTGAGTGATCACACCATCGTGGTTATCTGGGTCATGAAGATCTTTTTTGTATGGTTCTTCTGTGTATTCTTGCCTCCTCCTCTTAGTATCTTCTGCTTCTGTTAGGTCCATACCATTTCTGTCCTTTATTGTGCTCATCTTTGCATGAAAATGTTCCCTGATTTTCTTAAAGAGATCTCTAGTATTTCTAATTCTGTTGTTTTCCCCTATTTATTTGCGTTGATCACTGAGGAAGGCTTTCTTATCTCTCCTTGCTTTTCATTGGAACTCTGCATTCAAATAGGTGTATCTTTCTTTTTCTCCTTTGCCTTTAGCTTTTCTTCTTTTCTGAGCTATTTGTAAGGCCTGAGACAACCATTTTGCCTTTTTGCATTTCTTTTTCTTGGGGATGGTCCTGATCACTGCCTACTGTACAGTGTCTTAAACTCCGTCTATAGTTCTTCAGGCACTCTGTCTATCAGATATAATCCTTTAGATCTATTTGTCACTTCCACTGTATATTTGTAAGGGATTTGATTTAGGTCATACCTGAATGGCCTGGTGTTTTTCTCAACTTCCTCAATTTAGGTCTGAATTTGGCAATAAGCAGTTCATGACCTGGGCCACAGTCAATTCCTGGTCTTGTTTTTGCCGACTGTATAGAGCTTCTCCATCTTTGGCTGCAAAGAATATAATCAATCTGATTTTGGTGTTGACTATCTGGTAATGTCCATATATAAAGTCTCTTGTGTTGTTGGAAGAGGGTGTTTCTAAGACCAGTGTTTTCTCTTGGCAAAACTCTGTTAGCCTTTGCCCTGCTTCATTTTGTACTCGAAGGCCAAAGTTGCCTATTATTCTGGGTATCTCTTGACTTCCTACTTTTGCTTTCCAGTCCCCAATAATGAAAAGGACATCTTTTTGGTGTTAGTTCTAGAAGGTCTTGTATGTCTTCATAGAACCATTCAACTTCAACTTCTTCACCATTATTGGTCGGGGCATAGACTTGGATTACTGTGATATTGAATGGTTTG
The DNA here is from genome assembly GCA_006410675.1 of Oreotragus oreotragus. NCBI lineage: Eukaryota > Metazoa > Chordata > Mammalia > Artiodactyla > Bovidae > Oreotragus > Oreotragus oreotragus. Next base: position 259,368 of record SJYX01011111.1, read on the forward strand.
CCTTGGAAACGAACAAAGATCATTCTGTCATCTTTGGGATTGCACCCAGGTACTGCGTTTTGCACTCTTTTGTTGACCATGATGGCTACTCCATTTCTTCTCAGGGATTCCGGCCTGCAGTAGTAGATATAATGGTCATCTGAGTTAAATTCACCCATTCCAGTCCATTTTAGATGAGTGATTCTTAAAATGTTGGTGTTCACTCTTGCCATCTTCTGTTTGACCACTTCCAATTTGCCTTGATTCGTAGACCTAACATTCCAGGTTCCTATGCAGTATTGCCCTTTACAGCTTTGGACTTGACTTCCATCACCAGTCACATCCACAACTGGGTGTGTTGTTTTTGCTTTGGCTCTATCTCTTCATTCTTTTTGGAATTATTTCTCCAGTGATCTCCAGTAGCATATTGGGCACCTACCGACCTGGGGAGTTCATCTTTCAGTGTCCTATCTTTTTGCCTTTCATACTGTTCATAGAGTTCCCTTCTCCAGTGGGCCACTTTTTGTCAGAACTCTCCCCCATGACCTGTCCATCTTAGGTGGCCCTACACTCATGGATCATAGTTCTTTGATTTAGACAAGGCTGTGGTCCAGACTTGAAACAGCTCAACTGGAATTCTGTCACCTCCACTAGCTTTGTTCATAGTGATACTTTCTAAGGCCTGCTTGACTTCACATTCCAAGAAGTCTGGCTCTAGATCAGTGATCACGTCAGCCTGATTATCTGGGTCATGAAGATCTTTTTTGTACAGTTCTTCCGTGTATTCTTGCCACCTCTTTAATATCTTCTGCTTCTGTTAGGTCCATACCATTTCTGTCCTTTATCGAGCCCATCTTTGCATGAAATGTTCCCTTGGTATCTCTAATTTTCTTGAAGAGATCTCTAGTCTTTCCCATTCTGTTCTTTTCCTCTATTTCTTAGCAATGATCGCTGAAGAAAGCTTTCTTCTCTCTTCTTGCTCTTCTTTGGAACTCTGCATTCAGATGCTTATATATTTCTTTTTCTCCTTTGCTTTTTGCCTCTCTTCTTTTCACAGCTATTTGTAAGGCCTCCCCAAACAGTCATTTTGCTTTTTTGCATTTCTTTTCCATGGGGATGGTCTTGATCCCTGTCTCCTGTACAATGTCACGAACCTCATTCCATAGTTCATCAGGCACTCTATCTATCAGATCTAGGCTCTTAAATCTATTTCTCATTTCCACTGTATAATCATAAGGGATTTGATTTAGGTCATACCTGAATGGTCTAGCGGTTTTCCCTACTTTCTTCAATTTAAGTCTGAATTTGGTAATAAGGAGTTCATGATCTGAGCCA
>SJYX01011111.1:264186-291201 GCA_006410675.1 Oreotragus oreotragus
TGAACTGAACTGAGCTGAACTGTGGTACAGATCAGTTTGATTAGTTTTCTGTGATTGTGGTTTTCATTCTGTTGGCCTCTGCTGGATAAGGACAAAAGGCTTATGAAAACTTCCTGATGGCAGAGACTGACTGAGGGGGAAACTGGTTCTTGTTCTGATGGGTGGGACAAGCCCTGGGGCAATCCTCAGTAAATCTTTAATCCAGTTTTCTGTTGATGGGGCATGTGTACCCTCCCTGTTGTTAGACCTGAGATCAAACTAAGGTGGAGGTGATGAAGGCAGTGAGAAGGTCCCCTGCTCGCACTGCTGCACCCAGTGTCCCTGACCCCACAGCGGCCACCACCGACCCACGCTTCCGCCAGAGACTTCTGCATACTCATGGGCAAGTCTGGGGCAGTTTCTTTTTGGGTCACTGCTCCTTTCTTTTGGGTCCTGGTGCCCACAAGGTTTTGTTTGTGTCCTCCAAGATTCTGTTTCCCCAGTGTGTGTAAGTTCTGGCGGCTTTATGGTGGGTTTAATGGCGACCTTCTCCAAGAACGCTTATGCCATACCCAGATCTGCTGCGTTCAGAGCCCCTGTCTCTGTGGCAGGCCACTGCTCACCTGTACCTCCACAAGAGACACACAGACACTGTTCTGGCTCAGTCTCTGTGGGGTCTCTGGGTCCTGGTACACACAAGGTGTGTTTGAGCCCTCCAGGCGTCTCTGGTTGTATGCGATTTGATTCCAAACACAATTGTGCCTCTCCTACCATCTTGCTGGGGCTTCTCCTGTGCCCTTGGGTGTGGAGTGTCTTTTTGCTGGGAACCAGCATTCTCCTGTCAACAGTTGTTCAGCAGTGAGTTGTAATTTTGGAGTTCTTGCGGAAGGTGAGCGTGTGTCCTTCTACTCCGCCATCTTGACTTGCCTAATACATAGTTACTGGATGATGATAAGTACTATGGAGCAAAATAAAACAAGAAAAGGGGAATAGGTAATGCCAGGAGCAGGTATGAACATGTATACAGTTTTGAATGGAGGTAGGGAGGGGGACGGGGAAGGCAATGGCACCCCACCCCAGTACTCTTGCCTGGAAAATCCAATGGATGGAGTAGCCTGGTGGGCTGCAGTCCATGGGATCGCTAACAGTCGGACAGACTGAGTGACTTCACTTTCACTTTTCTCTTTCATGCATTGGAGAAGGAAATGGCAACCCACTCCAGTGTTCTTTTGCCTGGAGAATCCCAGGGATGGGGTGGCCTGGTGGGCTGCCGTCTATGGGGTCACACAGAGTCGGACACGACTGAAGTGACTCAGCAGCAGCAGCAGCAGGGAGGGGGAAGCACAGGAAGGCCTTACCAAAGTGATTTTTAAGTAGTGACCTAGAAGAATATTTGGGGAAAGATCATGCAGAAGGATCAGCAAGTAAGAAGACCTGGAAGTAGATGCATTCTTGGAACACCCTAGGGCCAGCATTGAGATCAAAGTGTCTGTGGCAGAGTCAGTGCGACAGTAGCAAGTGAAGTGGCCTTCCCTGGTGGCTCAGCAGTAAAGAATCTGCCTACTATGCAGTAGAGGTGGGTTTGATCCCTGGGTTGGGGAGATTCCCCTGGAGGAGAGCATGGCAGTGCACTCCAGTGTTCTTACCTGGGAAATCCCATGGACAGAGGAGACTGGAGGGCTACAGTCCTTATGGTTGCAAAGAGTTGGACACAACTGAAGTGACTTTGCAGCAGCAGCAAGTGAAATAAATCATAGAAGTAATGGGAATCAGGTTGTGTAAAACCTTATTGAGGCCACTGAGTAGGAATTTTGGCTTTTGTTTTTAGTGGTATGGATGCCATTGGAGGATTGTGAGCAGAGGAATGATACAAACTTTTTATTATTTAACTTTCTATTGCAGAAAATTGGAAATACATAAAAGTAGAGATGAGTATAATCTTATCAAGTATTAATTCCCCAGCTTCAGTAATTAACTCTTGGCCAATCTTGTTTCTTCTGTAATTTCTTCTACCTCTTTCCCTCTGGCTTTTTAAATTTCAGGCATTATATCATTTGTAGATTTTTCAAAATTCACTCATCTTAATTAAGATCATTCTGGCTGCAACTAGAGGGAGAAGAATATAAACAAGAGGATCGATGAGGAGGTTATTTCAGTAATGCAGGCAAAAGATGGTGGTGGCTTGGTCTAAGGAGGTAGCAGCATCTTTTGTACTTATGTGATTCTGGACATGTTTTTAAGATAGAGGTCATAGGACTTGCTAATGAATCAGATGTAGGGTGCGAGCTAAAGAGAAGAACCAGGAATGACATAGGTTTTTAACTCATGCAACTGGACAAATGAAATTGCCATCAATTAAATTTGAGGTAAGACGGAAAAGATTAAGTTTTAGAGGGAGAATGAAGAATTTGATTCTGGCAATATTTAATTTGAGATGCCAGTTAGATAGCCAAATGAAGATGTTGATTAGTAATTCTTGGTGCATCAGTAGTTCATTGGAGAGGTCTGTGCTCGAGCCAGAAATATGGGTAATGTCAGCATAAAAATGGTTCTAAGCAAGTGACCATGGTTAGAGAAGGCTTTTAAAAACTGAGCTAATTCCAGCATTAAGAAGTTGAGAGGAAAAACCATCAAAGGAGACTGAGAAAGGGTAGTCACAGAGGTAGGAATTAACCAGGAGCTGGTGGTATCCTGGAAGATAAATGAAGAAATTATTTTAAGGAGGGACTAATTTCCTGTCAAATGCTGACAGTGGGCCTGATAAGAAGAGTTCTGAGATTGGATTTACTAGGGGAGGATCATTGGTGATCTCATGAAAAGAAATTTCTTTGGAGTGGTAGGAGTGAGAGCCTTATGCAGATGAATGTCAGAGAGATGAGGACCTGGGGCATTGAGTTTAGACACTTCTTTTAGGAGTTCTTTAGCAAAGGGGAGCAGCAGAAATGGAGATTAGGGATTGGGGGAGTTTTCCCTAAAATGGATTTGCCACATGTTTTTTTTTTTTTTTTTTTTTTTGCTGATGATAATGATCTAGGAGAGAGAGATAAGTGAAGACTAATTGATGAATTGTCTGTGATTTCAAATAGAGATTCATGTATTCTAGATTGCCTGACAAGGGTGGCTTATCACAGATTTTCACATTGTAGTAGCCTTTGTTGCCTCTCTTCTTCCTGTCCTTCATCAAGTCTGTAATTGCTTAGCCTAATCAGCAGCTCTTCAAGTCTGTCATGTGGACAGAAAGGTCATGTAGCTATTGCTGTTATCATAGATCTCACCACTTGGAGCTTTCACAGAAATCAGAAAACCTAGCCACTAGTCATGCTAGCATTTAAAATTGTGAGTGGTAAAATGATGTCTGATGACTTATTTTTGGTGTCGTTTGTATTTGTTTTAATGATTAAACTCCATTGTGGTTACAGTTGCTTTTGAATGTTCTAGATTTGTTCAAATTACAAACTTCATTTGTAATTTATAAGCTTGGTTACAGTTTATAAATTATAAACTTGGTTACAGTTTTAGAGTCATAACATGACAGATACATGAAGTTCACATGTATTTAATTGTGTCTCTGTGTAGAAACAGGTTAAGATGCTTTCAGATCTTGATTGTTTCTTGGTTTTAGAGTTTTAGAAGTACCTTTATTTCTGCTTGGTGCTGGTTTACTTAACAGAAGTATTGCTTTTAGTTGTTGATATTGTGGAATATTGACACAGATGATGCCTAGCTGACTTATTTCAAAGCAAGCTCTTAAATTAAATTTTCTATATGGTCATAAATCAAGTAAAGGTCTACTGTAACTATTTTTTTTTTTTTACAACTAATTTCCAGTATTTTTCTTAAACAGATTATGAAGCAATTGTGAAGCTTTCAGATGGCTTTAATGGAGCAGACCTAAGAAATGTTTGTACTGAAGCAGGTAAGGCTTTAAAGTACAGTTTTTACTCTTGATTTTGATTTGTTTAATTTGCTAAAAATGTGCCTGGGTTTGTCCAAATGTAGAGCCTGGACTTGGCAAGGTTTTGAGTGCTTCTTGTTTTCTGGGAAATTGAGTCCAAGAAGTAGGAGAGAACAGGGCAAGTGAGATGCGAAGAGGGAAGGCTGTTACAAGGGTACATAGCTAAAGTAACTGTTGCAGGCAGGAAGTGTTTGATTCTGATGAAGCTTCAGAGAAACATACAGAATTCTTTCCAGGATTGTCTGGCTGAAATATGGGAGACCAGAGCATTTATTTACCAGCTCTTATCCTCTATTCCTCTATGGGACGAGATCTTCTTGGGAAAGTTAACTTCTTGGCATTTACAGATGCCTCTGGGTAGGGTATGGAAAAACATGCATGTGATAGCATGCTGTTCCCCTGGAGTAAGTCTGAGACTGTAAAGAACTGCCACGCCTGTGCGAGAAACCTAGCCTGGCCAGCACTGGGAGTCACTCCATCCTCTGCAAAATGGTTGACAGGCCTTCTGACACTAGTCAGCCAGTAGTTCAATTTGAAAGATGGATTTATGAATTTTGTGTTCATGCAATTTGTGGAAATGTAGTAGTTTTTTAGTATGATTTTCTCTGTGAATTGTGTGATTTTTATTTCTGGTAACAAGTGGCTTTAAAACCCTATAGAGTCACTTAGATTTGTCCTCCACATAAAATTTTTAAAGTAAATTAATATCTACAGTAGATTTTAGACTTTCATAGGTTGCATATGAACAGTTTTTAAGTATTACAATATGTGATTTCCTCATTTTCATTTTACCTTTAGTCTTATTTTTAAGGTTTCTCGTAAATTCACCAGTGTTTAAAGAGGCTGCTCAGACATGCTTCTCCATAGGAGTATCTTCATGGGTATACTGTGACTTAGTATCTGGATCAAAATCTGCAGATTCAGAAACTCTCAGTAGAAGTCACAGTAAATCATGCTCACAAAGACTTATTAATAAGCAAAAATATTGAGGTAAACTCAGTAACCTACACTAAAAGCAAAGCAAAGTGAAGTTGCTCAGTCGTGTCGGACTCTTTGGAACCCCATGGACTCTAGCCTGCCAGGCTCCTCCGTCCATGGAATTTTCCAGGGAAGAGTACTAGAGTGGGTTGCCATTTCCTTCTCCAGGGTATCTTCCCAACCCAGGAATCGAACCTGGGTCTCCCACATTGCAGGCAGACGCTTTACCAACTGAGCCACCAGGGAAGCCCACAACTTAAATTATGACATTCTCCTTTCAAAATCTACATTGAACCAACGATTTTTTGGTGAAACTGAAATCCAAGCAAAAGCAGTATTATAATCTTAAAAGCTGATCCCATTAAGTTATGTTCTTTTTCCCACATGTTTTAAAGTTTATTTTTAGCTATTTCCCAATAAAGAATTGTAACTTGGTGTGGATTAAAATTTAAGCTTTCTATGCTTCTCATCTGGAGACTGAATTTCTTTGGTTTTCTTTTTATTCAGCTTCAATTTTTTTTTGTTAATATATCTTTCTGTGAGTTAAAATATATTTAATTCAATTATAGTTGTCTTTTCCCATTCAAATCCTGAGATTATCTTTTTTTTGGATTAGAATGTATCTCAGATTCACTAAAAAATTATTTGGAAACAGTAATATGCACAAGGTTTGGAAAAATAGCTTGCCTAATTAAATTACAGCCTTCTAAACAGGTTTTAAAACTTCACTATTAAAAAAAACTAGTCATTTCCATTCACCTAATTTCTGAGGATAGCACAGAATAACTTATTGCCAAGATTTCTTATATAGAAATCTTGAAGACAGGAAGCAACCCTTGAAATTTTCTATTGTAATCCAGTCATTTAATCTTAGTGAAAATTCAGTATAAGCAGATCCTCAGTGAAAATAGTAGTAGGATTCATTTATTTAGTAGATAATTTTATTTTACCAGTTTTAACTTATCAGGAAATTAGGTTTGTCTAAAAATCTGGGACCTACATCTATGACAAAATTAATGGTTTTTAAAAACACATACATGGGGTTGGAGGTGGGAGGGGGGTTCAGGATTGGGCACTCATGTACACCCGTGGCTGATTCATGTCAATGTATGGCAAAACCAATACAGTATTGTAAAACAAAATAAAGTTAAAAAAAAAAACAAACCTTTACCTCCTTGTCAAGTAGTATTTGACAAGTAATTTGTCAAAAATTTGAAAGCAAAAATTGAATTGTGTTATTTGAATATGAAAGTCATTAATTTGTACATGAAAAAGGTAAATTTTCTTACATGAATAATGCCATTGGTTTTTGTTAAAGCCCTCTGTTGACTTTATTTAATTCTTATTCTCTAAGTTTTTGATTATTAACAAGGAAAAGTTATCAAAATTACTGGAGTTGTTTTGTGTTTTCCCAAACCATAGATCGGAGAAGGGAAATGACAACCCACTCCAGTACTCTTGCCTGGAAAATCCCATGGACGGAGGAGCCTGGTAGGCTGCAGTCCATGGGGTCGCACAGTAGGANATAGGAGTATCTTCATGGGTATACTGTGACTTAGTATCTGGATCAAAATCTGCAGATTCAGAAACTCTCAGTAGAAGTCACAGTAAATCATGCTCACAAAGACTTATTAATAAGCAAAAATATTGAGGTAAACTCAGTAACCTGCACTAAAAGCAAAGCAAAGTGAAGTTGCTCAGTCGTGTCGGACTCTTTGGAACCCCATGGACTCTAGCCTGCCAGGCTCCTCCGTCCATGGAATTTTCCAGGGAAGAGTACTAGAGTGGGTTGCCATTTCCTTCTCCAGGGTATCTTCCCAACCCAGGAATCGAACCTGGGTCTCCCACATTGCAGGCAGACGCTTTACCAACTGAGCCACCAGGGAAGCCCACAACTTAAATTATGACATTCTCCTTTCAAAATCTACATTGAACCAACTTATTAGAAGATTTTTTGGTGAAACTGAAATCCAAGCAAAAGCAGTATCATAATCTTAAAAGCTGATCCCATTAAGTTATGTTCTTTTTCCCACATGTTTTAAAGTTTATTTTTAGCTATTTCCCAATAAAGAATTGTAACTTGGTGTGGATTAAAATTTAAGCTTTCTATGCTTGTCATCTGGAGACTGAATTTCTTTGGTTTTCTTTTTATTCAGCTTCAATTTTTTTTTGTTAATATATCTTTCTGTGAGTTAAAATATATTTAATTCAATTATAGTTGTCTTTTCCCATTCAAATCCTGAGATTATCTTTTTTTTGGATTAGAATGTATCTCAGATTCACTAAAAAATTATTTGGAAACAGTAATATGCACAAGGTTTGGAAAAATAGCTTGCCTAATTAAATTACAGCCTTCTAAACAGGTTTTAAAACTTCACTATTAAAAAAAACTAGTCATTTCCATTCACCTAATTTCTGAGGATAGCACAGAATAACTATTGCCAAGATTTCTTATATAGAAATCTTGAAGACAGGAAGCAACCCTTGAAATTTTCTATTGTAATCCAGTCATTTAATCTTAGTGAAAATTCAGTATAAGCAGATCCTCAGTGAAAATAGTAGTAGGATTCATTTATTTAGTAGATAATTTTATTTTACCAGTTTTAACTTATCAGGAAATTAGGTTTGTCTAAAAATCTGGGACCTACATCTATGACAAAATTAATGGTTTTTAAAAACACATACATGGGGTTGGAGGTGGGAGGGGGGTTCAGGATTGGGCACTCATGTACACCCGTGGCTGATTCATGTCAATGTATGGCAAAACCAATACAGTATTGTAAAACAAAATAAAGTTAAAAAAAAAAACAAACCTTTACCTCCTTGTCAAGTAGTATTTGACAAGTAATTTGTCAAAAATTTGAAAGCAAAAATTGAATTGTGTTATTTGAATATGAAAGTCATTAATTTGTACATGAAAAAGGTAAATTTTCTTACATGAATAATGCCATTGGTTTTTGTTAAAGCCCTCTGTTGACTTTATTTAATTCTTATTCTCTAAGTTTTTGATTATTAACAAGGAAAAGTTATCAAAATTACTGGAGTTGTTTTGTGTTTTCCCAAACCATAGATCGGAGAAGGGAAATGACAACCCACTCCAGTACTCTTGCCTGGAAAATCCCATGGACGGAGGAGCCTGGTAGGCTGCAGTCCATGGGGTCGCACAGTAGGACACAACTGACTTGACTTAGGAGCAGCAGTAGCAAACCATACATGCGCTCCCTCCTTCCAAGGGATTGCTGCATGTAGAGTTAGGAAAGAGCTGCCTAAAATGTGTATGTATTGTTGATAGTTGGGTTTTGTTCGTTGGCTTCCCTGGTGGCTCAGACAGTAAAGCATCTGTCTGCAATGCAGGAGACCTGGGTTCAATCCCTAGGTTGGGAAGATCCCCTGGTGAAGGAAATGGCATCCCCACTCTGTACTCTTGCCTGGAAAATCCCATGGACAGAGGAGCCTGGTAGGCTACAGTCCATGGGGTTGCAAAGAGTAGGACACGACTGAACGACTTCTCTTTTACTTTCACTTTTGTTTTTTCAAGATGCCTTTGGATACAGTGACTATGTGAGCTGGAGTTAAGTATCCAGATAATTGTTTCATTGTTTCCTAATTTTTGGTTTGGAAAATAATGCTCACTAAAGCTATGGAAATTAGTTGAACAGTGATAGTGGTTTTTAACAAATTGGAACTGCTTGCTGAGAAGTAGTACATCTGGGTTCCTTCACATTTATTCCATAGAATAATATTACATTATTTACTTTTCTTTAAAGTTTTTTTAATTGAGATATAGTTTTAATTGATATATAAACTAAATTGACATTAGTCTCCTGTGTGCAACATGATGATTAAGTATTTGTATATATTATGAAATGACCACCACAGAAAGTCTAGTTAACATTCCGTCATCACACATATTTTTCTTGTGATCTACTCTTAGCAACTTTCAAATATAAAATGCAGTGTTAATAAGTATAGTCACCATGCTGTACATTACATCCCCAGGACTTACTTTTTTAAGTGGAAGTTTGTACCTTTTGACCACCTTCACCCACCCTTCTTCATTATTTTATAATAAATAATCACATATTAAATATAGCAGTCATGTTGTTTTATTCTCCACAGGTATGTTTGCAATTCGTGCCTATATAAAATGCAGTGTTAATAAGTATAGTCACCATGCTGTACATTACATCCCCAGGACTTACTTTTTTAAGTGGAAGTTTGTACCTTTTGACCACCTTCACCCACCCTTCTTCATTATTTTATAATAAATAATCACATATTAAATATAGCAGTCATGTTGTTTTATTCTCCACAGGTATGTTTGCAATTCGTGCCGATCATGATTTTGTAGTACAGGAAGACTTCATGAAAGCAGTCAGAAAAGTGGCTGATTCTAAGAAGCTAGAGTCTAAATTGGACTACAAACCTGTGTAATTTACTGTAAGGTTTTTGATCGCTGCATGACATCTATTGGCTTAATTTTTAAAAAGTTAAGGAAAATAATGTCTGTATTGTCAATGATCTCATTAATAGCATATGAATAAAAATGTGTATGGATAACATTGTAAAAATTAGTAATTCCGTAATTCTGCTTTTAAGAAGTACAGAGGAAATTTGTATGTTTGTTAATGTTGCATTTATTGCAGCAGAAGTCAGAAGAGTATGTTGAAGCTTTTTGTATTTGCTGTGTGAGTATTTTGTAAAACCTTGAAAATGGTTTGAGATAGTAGTACCAGGGAGCATTTCTTATGACTTATTTTATATCACTTGTTTTCCTCATCCTAAAAAGTTTAATAAAATCTGTTTAATTTAGTTCTCCTACAAATATTCTTGTCTTTTATAAGACTACATTTCCAATGGTCTATTAGGTTCTTTAGTAAGTATAATAAACTAATAACCAAGATGAAGTTGTATTTAAATTGTAGATTTTTGAACTTGAAAACAGTACCTACACTCAGTGTTCAAGACCATTTTATTATATGTAACATGGGGGGGGTGTGTGTGTGTGTGTGTGTGAGAGAGAGAGAGAGAGAGAGAGTGAGTCTATATCTGTATATCCCTCCTTCCAGAAAGTCTTTATTTATTTTTTGCCTACTATGATTAGGCTGTATGATAGTTGATTGATATAGTACATGCACATCCATACCTTTTTTTAAAGATTATGATTAAAAGTAATGTTTGCTATTAAATGTGACTTGGTTTTCTTGATTTTTGTAAGATGATAATTTCCTTTTGAGGTTTGTACACTCTTCTCAGAAAAACTTACAAATATGTACACACAATTTTGAATATATTAAAACTTACAAGATGTATTTTTCCCAAGCTCACCCATGGACTCTATAGGTATCTATGGATACTAGGCTCAGAGTGTCTGATGTAGGGGATGTTGATGTCAGAAGTGTTCAAAAGAAAAGTTCTGTTACCTATACACAATTCTTTCTCATATTATGTGGCAATTAAAGCTTTAACAAATTACAACAAGAAATCATCATTGGGCATCAATTAAGATTATGTTATTAAAGGTGCAGTTAAAAAAAGAAACTTCAATTTAGTAACACTGAAGAAATGAATATGACTCAGGTAATTATAAAATCATTCTTCTAATAAAAAACCTGCTATCAGAGTAATATGTGCCTTTTTATAACTAAAAGAGAACCATTTACAGATAGTGGTAAAGAAAATGGAGCCCTCAAACTAGCCATTTAATACTTAAAATTATTAAACAGTTCTATTTCTCTATATATTTAGTGTGCTTCATAAATATGACTATAAAAAGTAATAGGATGTCAGGTTTAGGTCAAGTATCAATGTGATCTTTTTTATTCTTTCCATTGTAATTTGCAGTGGGGGGGCGTTTTTAAGAGTAAGTTTGGTGTACAAATCTTGAATGTTTAAGTGTGGGTTCTTCCACTAATCTTAATTTTCTTCATCTGTTTAAAAACAAAAAAGATACCATTATCTCCCTAGGCCCAGAGAAAGTGTTACATTCCTGAACTTTATTAACAATATCGTATTAACTGATTCAAACTCCTTTTAAAAAGATGTTGAAAGCCATATAGTTTGTAGTTTACTAATACGTTGAAGTGTAATCTTAAAATTAAAGGAAGAGACCTTCAGTATTGTGTACAAATTAGTGAGCTATCAATTTTTCTTATTTAAGATTTTTTCTTGATATTTTCCAATTGTCATATTCCCAAGTATTGTTAAAAGTACACCGTTTCGGTTTGCTTAAAAGTGATAGTTTCATTCTCTGTGTCGCATTACATAATTTTCAGGTGAAGTCTTCATTACTCTCTTGGTTATAACCTCATCACAGATTGCGCAGGATTCTCAAGAAGGGAAAAAACTATAGTTTCCTTTCGTATGCCAGTTTCGTATGGTGGCTAGGATGTCTTACTGGTTCTTACACCAAAGTAGGGATTTGCGTTGGCTCCAGAAAGGGCAGAGTTGTTTTAGATTATACCACTGCCTTTCCCAGGACAGTCCTTCGTTCTCCCTCCTGCGGCAGCCCCACCTCCTCCACACTCAGCGACCTCCCGCCGGGTCGCCTCCGCGGCCCCGCCCCCCCGCGTCTGCGCGCTCGCGAAGGGGCGGGGCGGCGGCGCGCTGACACCTGGCGGCCGCAGGGGGGGCGGGCCGAAGGCAAGCGTAGGCTGGGATTGGCTGGAGTGGCGCGGGGACGGAGGGAGGGGGAAGGAGGGGAGACGGTTGTAGGGCTCGTGTTGGTGCTAGAGCTTGGGCGGCCTGAGGGGCGCGGAAGCACGGAGGGGAGGAAGACGGCAGCAGCATGGCGGCCGGATACAAGCCGCCCAACCCTCTTCCCGGCTGTCGCCGCCGGAGTCGCCGGGACCCTATAGTCGGCCTGTGTTAGTTGTAAGCCCGCTGCCTCCCGGTCAGTCCTCCGGTCTACCTTTCCTTTCACCGCCACTGCCTGCCCGAGGGTCGGCCGGCGGTAACTCCCACTCCTGCCCGGCCCCACCCACAAACCCGCGGGCCAGGACCATGGAGGACGTGAAGCTGGAGTTCCCCTCGCTCCCACAGTGCAAAGAAGACGCCGAGGTGAGTCTGGCAGTGACTAACACGCACAGGCCTCGGTGGCTCTTCGCCGAGGGGCGGACCCCAGGCCCCAACCGTCGCAGCCTTCACCTGCTGGAAGCCCTGTTGCCTCCTGGGGGCGTCTCGGGACCCCGGGGCGGAGTCTCGCGCTCCGGGGCCGTCTGCCCCGACCACGGCTCCCGGAGTTCCTCTTTCCCCTCCGGAGACGCCGGGGCCGGGTCTGGTCTACTTACTTCAGTCCTTTTCCCCCAGATTCGGTGTCGAGGACTTACTTGAAGTAAGATAACCCTTTTATTGCCAAAGCAATGCAAGAGTATGTTTTTAATCTCATTTTGAGGGATAATCTTTGGTGTCATCGATTGACTTGTGGGACACATGAGTCCACGTGTGGAATTGATGTGGGGCCTGAACTTGGAAGTGTGCCTTCAACAAGTTTCCCGAAGTAGTTGGTTTGTTTTGGTTTGATTCGATTTTTGGTGTTTTTGAGGCAAGCCGTGATCATCAGAGTAAAATGTCACGAAACCAGCTCATTTGAATCTGAAAACTTCAGTCAAAAAACTTGCCCTTTGGAGGGAAATTAATATGGGGAATAAAATTCTTTATAACTTGGTCTCCTGACTTCTAACTCGGGGTTCTTTTTATCCCACCTTACATCTTCCCTCCCTAACGTTTGTATTGAGCTTTCCCGCACCTATTCCTAGTTTAAAATGCTTTATGGTATTGGAGACTACTAAATTAGAAATTTTCTGAAGACAGAATGCGCTCTAGTAGTCTCAGGAAAGAAATGTTAAATTTCTACTTTTAAGAGATCATTCAGTTTATGGCAAGTATTCATTCTATTGAATGTCTTCTTTTGTGGTTGGTTCACTTTTTTTGATTTGGGGGATCATTTGCTTGTGATGATAATCCTTGAGAGTTTCATGTTTTAAGAGTAGATTCAAATAGGAAAAAAGAGTAGAATTTAGGTTAAAAATGATTTTATACTTTTTTCTTTTATATGGAATAATGTGAATGAAGAGTATGCTTTTATATCCTTGAAATGATTCAGTAATTTCAACACTAGGCAACCTTAGAAATAATGTAGAGCTTTCCCACTTTTAAGATGAAAAAATTGTAGCTTACTAAGAATAAATGGTATTCCTAGTACACCTTGGTGTCCTCGTTCTTAATTCATTGTCTTTTTAAATACACCTCAATTCTTCCCTGTTCTCGTCTTAATAGTTCTAGTTTAAAATGTTTACAGACTTTGCATCTAATCTCTTATTGAATACATCTTATCCTTGCAAAGATTGTAAAATTCTTAGTGAGGAATACAGCTTGCTTCTTTCCTGCTTGTTGCTTTTCCTGTGTTGGAGAGAAGTAATACTTAACCTTAATACATAAGGATATTCATATCATCTACTGAAAGCCAGTTCGTTCCTTATTCTGTAGCATTGGATGTTTGTTGTCTCTCAGTTACAAGTGGCAGAAACCAGAGGAGCTTAAGTAACAAAGAAAAGAAGTAACTAAATACAGAAAGTTTGGAGTGCAAACTCGTCTCAGAGACTTGACTGCTGCTACTGCTAAGTCACTTCAGTGGTGTCCGACTGCGACCGCATAGACGGCAGCCCACTAGGCTCCTCCGTCCCTGGGATTCTCCAGGCAAGAACACTGGAGTGGGTTGCCNGAAAAGAAGTAACTAAATACAGAAAGTTTGGAGTGCAAACTCGTCTCAGAGACTTGACTGCTGCTACTGCTAAGTCACTTCAGTGGTGTCCGACTGCGACCGCATAGACGGCAGCCCACTAGGCTCCTCCGTCCCTGGGATTCTCCAGGCAAGAACACTGGAGTGGGTTGCCATTTCCTTCACGCATTTCCAGTGCGTGAAAGTGAAGTGGCTCAGTCTTTAATAGCAACAGACTTGACTAGATGGTATTAAAATGCAGCAGTACTGCCCCTGCCTTTCATTAATGCCTGTCTCTATTTTCTGTCAAGATCTGTTCTTTTTCTTGGGCTTCTCCACAAGTATCAAGTTTGACCATCAGTTGCTTGAGGGTCAGACCCTTAGAGCATTCACATTAAGGGGGAAAGGTGCTTTTCTCTAAGCTTTAGTGTTTAAAATCTAGTGGATTGGCTTATCCTTGGTATTGGTCAGGAGAGCCAGGAAGGGGGGGATCCAGTCTAGGTCACACACTTCTGGGCTAAGGGGACTGAAGTTTATCATTGGTAGCCCTCCCACCAAGATGATAGGAGCATTTCACAGATGGAAGATGCTTTCTGGCCAGACAGAACTGTAAATAATCATAAATAGGGCATCTAGTTAATTACACATGGTAAAGTGTCTAATAAAACAATGTTAATTTTTAAATTTCCAGTGAAATATGTAAAGTGGCAAATGGTCTTACACGATTATGGTGACTAGCCAGCATAGTTTTTTCCACATAGGAAGCACTCCCAATCACATGCCAGTCTTGCTTAAGTAAAAAAGAAATTCAAGTACTGTAATTTCAGTGAAGACTGTTAGTGATTGATGTACTCAGGATATGATAACTTTATGATCCTGTCACCTCTATAAGAATATTACTTCCAAGTTTCTTGAAATACTGGATAGAGCACTCTTCCCAGGATGGTTGCTAGCAAAAATTTAGATCAGCTTGCAAAAAGATTGTCATTCCTTTAAAATTGCTGTAATTTCCTGTTGTTTTGAGGATGAAGTTCAGACCCTTAATGTCATCAGCATGGTCCTGTGTAAACTGGCATCACCTGCCTCTCTTAATCATGTTATGAGCTACTCTTCCCCTTGCTCCATTTGGTCCCTATCCATAGTCACCTTCTCTCCATTTCTGGAATGCTTCTATGTTTTAACCCCTACCTTAGCAGGCTTTAAGCTACAGTTTTCCCCTGCCATGACTGCCAGCACATTCCCCTTGCCCTCTCCTGATTAACTACTTACTCTTGGCCTAGATCCCACTTGAGGCATCATTTCTACAGAGAAGCTTTCCCTGATTTTGCCAGTTCTTCGTGTCCACTCTCCCATCTCCAGATTAGTTCAATCCCCAGGTTTCTAAGCTTCTGTAGCACTTGCTGGACTTCCCCAGTGGCTCAGCTGTAAAGAATCTGCCTGCAATGCAGGATACTCAGGTTTGATTACTGGATTGGCAGAATTTCCTGGAGGAAGAAATGGCAACCCACTGCAGTATTCTTGCCTGCAAAATCCCATGGACAGAGGAACCTGGTGGGCTAGAGGAGTCCGAGGGGTCACAGAGTCAGGAACCCCTGAGCAACTAAACAACAGTAGGATCACTCAAGGAGCTTTTAAAAAATAACCAAGCCTGGACTCCTTTTCTGAGTTAATTGGTTTAAGATGGAACTAGATAATTCCAGTGGCAGGTTTAGAAATAACTGATTTGGAATACTCTGTTTTTCCATATCCTCCCAACCCTCTCATTTTTAAAGTAAAAATCTCTTTTGGTCCTTTGGTTTAAGCAGAACTTGAGCTAGGCAAGAAGGAAAGAGCTTACTCTGAAGAGGACCTTTTTTGGCGGGGGGAGCGGTGAGAGAAACTGTAATACTCCTTTTTCTGTTTTGTGAAGTGTCCCAGCTCAGATATAGTATTCTGATTTTTTTTTTTTTTCCTTAACTGCCCCAACCTGTTGTTTAAACAGTCCTCTCGGTATTTGTAAACATTATGTTTCAACCAGCCTAAGTTGGTACATTTATTTGTTTATTGGTCTTTGAACATTTTTATAGCTTTTTTTCTGTCCCCTAAGTGTGATTTTATAGGTCATGTAATTGCATTCCCTTGAGAAGTAATATGTGGTATCTTCTAGCTCATATTGATTGAAGGACTTTCACATGTGAATTCCTATCAGAAGCATAGTGTGTTACACAATTAAGGATATTTTGGCTTAAGTGGCTTGCTTTGGTTTGAGAAACATAGTTGGACTGCTTGGCTAATCAGCAGAGTTTGGGAAATTGATTCTACTAATTAATTACAGGAGTAACTCAAAATACATCATATCAATTATAATGAGAGTTTGCCTTATTAACACTTCCATCTCTAAAGAGATGGATTTTTGAAACAATGTGGGCAGGCTGAGATTAAGATTGAGTGTGATATATGCAAGACTTGGTTATTAGATACACGTTTAGACAGATACATGTCTGGTAGAGCAAGACTGAGCATAAATGACTTTCAAGGTCCTGATCTAAAGGCAGAATTGGTAGACAAGGTATTTGTTAAGATTTGTTCTGTAGGTAGTAATCAGGCTAGATAAACAAAGAAGGTAAACTTCTGAGATCAGGATCTGATGCTGGCACCAGGAAATGCTCCAAATGAAATTTTCTGTGAGAAAAGACGTTCTGGGTTTCAAAGGAACCATGCCTGTTACAGCAAGTCATATAACAGGTGAATAGGAGTAAGTTTTATCTGTCTGGTGAATAGGAGTAATTTTTCATTCTCTTCTATACAGCTTGCTTCTTACTCCTTTATTATCTCTTTTGTAAATACAGCATATGTGTTCAGTCAAATACAACCTTATGAGAAGCTCAAAATTTATTTGAAGCCTCTTGTTTCACTTAAAAATTCATGTAAATTTTGAATTATATTCATATGTTCATGTTTGTTTTAACATGAATGTTCTAACACAGTGGTCAGTGAAAATACTTTTTTCCTCAGGGGGGTTGAGGGGGGTGGAATTTATGGTAAAATTGACACCAGAAAGAAGCACGTGTTTTTCCTGTGGCTTTTAAGTGCCATCAGGTATATTGTCTCATATTGCCTAGAATATATGTACACCACTTCTCTGTATATGGTCCTCTCTTGTTCTTCTTTTGTCACACATAATGTAGCGATTTCAGTTTTGGTAAATTCAAATGTACACATTTCTTTAATTACATTCTTTTTTACAACTCTAACAAGTTTTTTCAGGAATGTAAGGCTACTAGAGAATCTTTAAAAAACAAAAGTAAGGTCCATAGAGTGTAGTGCCATGAATCTCCTCAGTGCATATTCTTTGCAGGTACTGTGCTCAATGGTTAAGGGTTCTGTGGTTAAAATGACAAGCGTATTTGACTTGTTTTTTTCGATATAAGAAGGTTATAATATATTGGTAAGTTATAAAAGCAGATAAACAATTCAGTTTGTACAGTTTGATTACATTTACCCCTCTACTGCTTGTAAATTATATACTTTTTCCTATTAATCTCCATAAGCTAATCATATAGTCTATATTTGTTAAAATATAACTATATGTTTGCTTATAGTTCCTTCTTACATTGAAAGACTGTATAGTGTAGTGATGAACAAACTACTTCAAGTCAGGTTATGTAGGCTCTCAGTGCCTAAAGTAGAAATGTAAAATAGAGACAGCAGTACTTTTTCTTAAAAAAAAACAACATACTTTAGATGTTCTTTAATAAGAGTCTGCTGGTAGTAAACTCTCTTTTGTTTGTATGGAATTGTCTTTTATTTCACTCTTGTTCTTGAAAGATGATTTTCTCAATATGTATCCTAGACTAACATTTATTTCACCACTTTGAATATATTACTCTTCTGTCTTCTGGTGTTTCATTCTTGTAGTTGAGAAATCAGTCAGTTGAATTATCTTTTCTTTATATGTAATCTGTTGCCTTTGTCTGGATTCTCCTTTTGATAGAGATTATAAAATTTACATAGAGTATAATGCAGATATTATGTACAATCAGTGAGTTTTGTTAAATATATACACCAGTGTTTACTGCTTCTATCAAGATATAGACCATTTCTCCCAACATAGGAAGTTAGCTCATGTTTCCAAGCAACCCCTACCACACCCCACATTAGGCAATGAATATTATGATTTCTATAACCATAGTGTGGTTTTGTCAGTTCTTGAATTTCATATAAATGGAATCATGCAAAAGAAACTGTTTCACTTATGACTTTTTTCACTTGTCAGAGTATCTGTGAAGTTCATCTCTGTTGTGTTTATGAGTTGTTGATTCTTTTTTATCGCTGAGTACTGTTTCAGTGTATGAGTATACTATGTATAGACATTTGGGTTATTTGGGGTTATGTTGAAGAAAGCTGCTTTGAATATTCTTGGACAAGTCTTTTTGGTGGACATATGTTTTCATTTCTCTTTAGCAAATCTTTGTTAAGAATTGCTTAATTAACAGAATAGGTATATTATTAGCATTTCATTTTATACTCCCATCAGCAGTGTTTGAGAGTCCCACTGGCTCCACATCAACACTGACATATATAGTACTGTCACATTTTAACATTAGTCATTAGTGGGTATGTAGTGGTTTTAATTTGAATTTCCTTAATGACTGCCTAATGATGTTGAGAATGTTTTCATGTGATATTGGCTTTTTAGTTACCTTCCATGAGATGTCTGTTCACTTATTTTCCCATTTTAAAAATTAGGTTTTCACTTTATTGTTGGTATTTTGTATTGTGAATACAAGTTTTTTGTTGAATATATGTACTACAAATATTTTCTTTCAGTTTGTGGCTTGACGTTTTGTTTTCTTAGCAGTGTGTTTCAATTGATCAGAATNATGACTGAGAGACTGAACTGAACTGAAGGGTATTCTTATATAAGTGAATGTTTTATCATATCCACAAAGACAGCAATATTTTTTATTGTTGTAATTAATATCTGAAGTTTTTGTGGATGTGATTCAGTTGTATGGCTTCTGATACTGGCTCATTTCCTCCTTTTTTAAATGAATTTTTAAATTGTGAGTTCTTAGAACTTAACTTTTGAATTATTTCTGATTTAGGTTTAGGGTATGTTCCTTCAGAGAGAAAATGAATTTACTTCTCCCAGGACAATATCTATTCAGGACAACTTGACATTAAATTTTCACTTGGTCTCATGAGTCAGATTGGTTAAGACACCATCCCACTACTACCACTACCACCTACTCAGACCCAAAGATAGGAAAGGCAGGGGTACTCATTTTTATGGGGATGAAGTAAGCTTCTACTCCCTCCAGTGTGTTTTCACTGAAGGTATTGCCCTTTGGGGACCCAGTGTTTTGGTCATGATTTCATTTCCCACTTTGAGCAGGTCCTAGGCTTTCTCTCAAGTGCAGTGCCATTTAAAGGAAGACCATGGTGAGAATGTGGAACAACTAAAACTCCCATCCATTGTTCATGGGAGCATAAATTGCTTTTGGAAAACTTTTGACAGTGTCTGGTAAAGCCAGATATAGGCCTACTCTGATTGTCATTTAATTGCCACTTATATATTCAAGAGAAATAAATGCGTATGTCCATCAAAGGGCATATAAAAGTTTTCACAGCACCTTTATTCATAATTGCCCAAACCTGAAAGCTACTTAAATCTCCACGAACAGGAGAATGAGTCAGTTGTGACTGCACAGCAATAAAAAGGCATAAACTACTGACATACACAACAGCATAGATGAATCTCATAGACATTAGGTTGAGATAAACCAGACCTAAAATAGTACTGCTGTATGATTCTTTCCTGGTGGTTCATTAGTAAATAATTCTCCTGCCAGTGCAGGAGATGAGGGTTTGATCTTTCGGTTTGGAAGATCTGGAGAAGGAGCTGGCAACCCTCCAGTATTCTGGCCTGGGGAATCCCATGGACAGGGGAGCCGAGTGGGCTCTGGTCCATGGGGTCACAAAAGAGTTGAACACAACTTAGTGACTAAACAACAAATGATTCCACTTACATGAAGTTCTAGGACAGACAAAACTAAAATCTGTAGTGGTAAGAGTCAGTCTGAAGACAGGAGATACTGACTGAGAAGAGGAAACAGGAAACTTTCTGGGATGATGGAAATCTCCATCTGAGTTGTGATTTTGTGGGTAGGTATATTTGCAAAAATTATTTGAGCTCTACATTCAGATTTGGTCATTTTAGCACTTCATTCTTACATTCATTTTAAGAGCCGACTCACGGGAAAAGACCCTGATGCTGGGAAAGATTGAAGGCAAAAGGAGAAGGGTGTGGCAGAGGATAAGATGGTTAGATAGCATCATCAACTCAGTGAACAGGATTTTGAGAAAATTCTGGGAGATAAAGATAGTGAAAGTTGCTCAGTCATGTCCAACTCCTTGTGACCTCGTGGACTATACAGTTCATGGAATTCTCCAGAATACTGGCGATTTGCCTGCAATGGGGGAAACCTGGGTTCAATCCCTGGGTTGGGAAGATCCTCTGGAGAAGGGAAAGGCTACCTACTCCAGTATTCTGGCCTGGAGAATTCCATGGACTGTACAGTCCATGGGTTGCAAAGAGTCAGACTCCACTGAGTGACTTTCACTTTCTGGGAGATAGTGGAGGACAGAGAAGCCTGGCCTACTGCAGTCCATAGGGTCACCAAGAGTTAGATGAGTTAGGGACTGAGCAACAGTGCTGGCCTCATGTAATGAGTTTGAAAAGTGTTCCCAGTTTTTTTGTTTTTTGGAAAAGTTAGTAAAGGATTGATATTAATTCTTCTTTGAACGTTTGGTTGAATTTACCAGTGAAGTTGTCTGGTTCTGGACTTTGTTGGAATGATTTTGATCACTAATTCAGTCTCCTCGTTGTTTCTTCAAATCTTATTATTGGATTTTAAGAGTTCTTTTTATGTTCTATATAGATACAGTTTATTTATCAAATACATTGCTTACAAGTGTTTTCTCCAGTTCATGGCTCCAATTTCAATTTTTAACTGTGAATGCACAAAGAACAGATATTTGTATCATGATGGAAGTCCAGTTTATTGAATTTTTTCTTTTATGTATTGTGATTTTGGTGTCATATTTAAGAAGTAGTCGCCTAACCCAGTCACAAAAACATTAGTTGTTATTTTGGGTTCACATCTAAGTCTACAACATTTTTGTTAAGTGCAAAATATGAATAAAAATTAGCTTTTTATTAAAATAAAAGAATAGAAATAAACCTAAGACTGAAAAGACTAGCAGATCTTCTCAGGATGCTGTGTTTCAGTGTTTACTGCCCTTGCTGGGTTTGTGCTTTCTTGTGTTTGTGANGGTTCACATCTAAGTCTACAACATTTTTGTTAAGTGCAAAATATGAATAAAAATTAGCTTTTTATTAAAATAAAAGAATAGAAATAAACCTAAGACTGAAAAGACTAGCAGATCTTCTCAGGATGCTGTGTTTCAGTGTTTACTGCCCTTGCTGGGTTTGTGCTTTCTTGTGTTTGTGTGTGTCTGTCTGGGGGCTTCTCTCACTTAGTTCCTCTGTGCATTTAAAGATACTTTTGAATTTACAGTTAACATGCCTCAGATAAACTTCATTGGCTATGATACTGCCATTGTGCAAAGCTAAAGATACTTTGGAAGATATATTTTAACAGTCATTTGGTTTCTCAGGGTTTATAGACCAATTCTACATTGTTGAGATTTTCAAGATTTGAAAAAATATGTATTTTGTTTCTCTTTATTAAAAAAAAGGAATGCTGATGGTCATTGTAGGAGTATATATTCTCTCTTTCCATTACAGAAGTATAACATTTCTACCTTCTGTGTTAAAAATACTTTTCTGACTTGGGGAATCTGGATGGAGGGTAAAGGGAATTCTTTGTACATTTTTTTAACTTATCTGTAATTCTAAAATTTTCTGAAGAAATTTAAAGAACCTTTTTGCAGTTTTAACTTTAGAAACCTAATTACTATTTTTAATTCTGAGTTTTAAGCAACTAAGCTAGAAACTTACAGAATGTAGACCATTTACAAATGAAGACTACCTGTAGTGTATTTGATTCCTCATTTCAATTTACTGTAATTGCTTTTTTCTTCTAACTTTTTCTGTCTTTGCCATTTTGTGTTGGCATTTTGCATGGAGAAGGAAATGGCCACCCTACTCTTGCCTGCAAAATCTGATGGATAATGGATGGAGGAGCGTGGTAGGCTACAGTCCATGGGGTCGCAGAGTCGGACATGACTGAGCGGCTTCCCTTTCTAGCTATTTTTTTTTGGTCCGCATTCCAAGAATGAACTCTGTACTGATGTAAAGTGTATCTTTAAAGGGACTTGAACTAGACAGAATCAAGCCCAAGTGAGATATGGGAAAGGCTATTTGATAAGCATCTAGCAGTTTAGATCTGGCATGGCAGATAAATACCTATCATATTCTGTTCTTTTTTCATCCGTTGCAGATGTTGTTCAATGATCACAGCACTCTTTTCTTCCTTGAATTTTTCTCTACTTAGGGTTTAATTAATAGCTGTCTGAAAGTGAAAGTTGCTTAGTCGTGTCCAACTCTGCAACCCCATGGAGTATACAGTCCATAGAATTCTCCAGGCCAGAATACTGGAGTGGATAGCTTTTCCCTTCTCCAGGGGATCTTCCCAACTCAGGGATCAAACCCAGGTCTCTCACATTGCAGGCAGATTCTTTACCAGCTGAGCCACAAGGGAAGCCCGATAGCTATCTACTGTCAGTTGATTAGAGGTGGCAAAATGACAAGGTGTCTGTTTTATGTCTCTGATTTAGAGTATCATTTTTGCGAGAAACATCTGGAATACCTATANTCTCCAGGGGATCTTCCCAACTCAGGGATCAAACCCAGGTCTCTCACATTGCAGGCAGATTCTTTACCAGCTGAGCCACAAGGGAAGCCCGATAGCTATCTACTGTCAGTTGATTAGAGGTGGCAAAATGACAAGGTGTCTGTTTTATGTCTCTGATTTAGAGTATCATTTTTGCGAGAAACATCTGGAATACCTATACTTTTAATTACTGAACTACTCAGTCTGTTATGAAGTAACATAATCATAATTTTGGAAGCCTGACTACTTAGAGTCAACTTAATCATTTTGTCAGTTAAATTTTCACATATTTATGAAGCCACTTGATCTGCTGTTTATAGAATATTCTCTAAGTATAAAGTATTTTTTAAAAATCTGTATACTTGTATATCACATCTTTGACCTTTAATTGGGTGTCATTTTCATAATGTTATTTACTTATGTTTTCCTTCCATTTTTAAGGAGTGGACCTACCCTATGAGACGAGAGATGCAGGTATGACAACCTTCTTCTTTATTCCAGCCAACCTGTGTTACTGTTACTATCATTATTAAATAATTTAACCTAATTTCACAAAGGATTTGAGTCGCATTGACTCATGATTTGTAGGTGCATCACTGAGTATTTTAAATATTAACATATTAAAAGTTAATTGTGGCTCTTAAAAAGATGGGAGATGAAATTTCTTAGAATCACTGAAATAGTTATATATGTATGTGCTTAATGAGTTACTTTGTTTTTCTTCATCTGAAAAATTGGGCACAGTATTTGTATTATTTCTGAAAGCAGTTTGCTTTCTGTGTTTGTGTAGTTTAGATAAACTCTGGAGAGTAGACTGTAAAGCAGATCACCCTTTTCACTTAATTGTTCACATTTGTGTCGGATTTCCAGTCAAACTTCAGTTTATTTGATGAAGTTCTCCAGGAGATTGAGTTGAATACTCACACTATGTGGAGGAGGAAATGGCAACCCACTCTAGTATTCTTGACTGGAGAATCCCATGGACAAGGGAGCCTGGCAGGTTACAGTCCATGGGGTCGCAAAGTGTCGGACACAACTTAGCAATTATAAAGAAACAGAAAACAAACTAGCGGTTACCAAAGGAGAGACAAGTGTGGTGGGACAAATTAGGTGTATGGGATTAAGAGATTAAAAACGCCTGTGTGTAAAATAGCAACAAGTTTTTATTGTATCAGATAAAGAATTATAGCCATTACTGTATAATAACATTTGATGGAGTATAATCTGCAAAAATACTGAATTACTATGCTATACACCTGAAACTAGTATAATATTATAAATCTAAACTGAAATTAAAAATTTTTTAATTTTAAATAAAGAATAAGCAGGTGAATTTTCCACAGAAAATTGATAAAGACTATTTTCTGGATGGTACAAACCAACATTTAATAAAGGGAATTTATGGAAAAAAAATACAATATGGGATGAATGAATTAGTGATAGCTTGACATTGTATGGGAGGCAGTGATCAAGACTATCCCCAAGAAAAAGAAATGGAAAAAGGCAAAATGGTAGTCTGAGGAGGCCTTACAAATAGCTGTGAAAAGAAGAGAAGCTAAAGGCAAAGGAGAAAAGGAAAGGTATACCCATGTGAATGCAGAGTTCCAAAGAATAGCAAGGAGAGATAAGAAAGCCTTCCTCAGTGATCAGTGCCAAGAAATAGAGGAAAACAATAGAATGGGAAAGACTAAAGATCTCTTCAAGAAAATAAGAGATACCAAGGGAACATTTCATGCAAAGATGGGCACAATAAAGGCCAGAAATGGTATGGAACTAAGAGCAGAAGAAGATATTAAGAAGAGGTGGCAAGAATACACAGAAGAACTATACAAAAAGATCTTCATGACCCAGATAATCACGATGGTGTGATCACTCAACCTAGAGTAAGACATCCTGAAGTCCAAAGTCAAGTGGGTCTTAGGAAGTATCACTACAAACAAAGCTAGTGGAGATGATGGAGTTCCAGCTGAGCTATTTCAAATCCTAAAAGATGATTCTGTAAAAATGCTGCAAATTTGTGAATATGCCAGCAAATTTGGAAAACTCAGCAGTGGCCAATCCCAAAGAAAGGCAATGCCAAAGAGTGTTCAAACTACCGCACAGTTGCACTCATCTCACACACTAGCAAAGTAGTACTCAAAATTCACCAAGCCAGGCTTCAACAGTATGTGAACCTTGAACTTCCAGATATTCAAGCTGGATCTAGAAAAGGCAGAGGAACCAGAGATCAAATTGTGACCACCCGCTGGATCATCAAAAAAGCAAGAGGGTTCCAGAAAGACATTTACTTCTGCTTTATTGACTATGCCAAAGCCTTTGACTGTGTGGATCATAACAAACTGTGAAAAATTCTTAAAGAGATAGGTATACCAGACCACTTTACCTTCCTCTTGAGAAATCTGTATGGCACTCAGGAAGCAACAGTTAGAACTAGACATGGAACAACAGACTGGTTCCAAATCAGAAAAGGAGTATGTCAAGGCTGTATATTGTCACCCTGTTTATTTAACTTATGAGTGCATCATGCGAAATGCCAGGCTTGATGAAGTTCAAGCTGGAATCAAGATTGCTAGGAGAAATATCAATAACCTCAGATATGCAAATGACACCACCCTTATGGCAGAAAGTGAAGAACTAAAGGGCTTCTTAATGAAAGTGAAAGAGGAGAGTGAAAAAGTTGGCTTAAAACTCAATATTCAGAAAACTAAGATCATGGCATCCAGTCCCATCACTTCATGGCAAGTAGATGGGCAAATAGTGAGAGACTTTATTTTGGGTGGCTCCAAAATCACTGCAGATGTTGACTGCCACTATGAAATTAAAAGACGCTTGCTCCTTGTAAGAAAAGCTATGGCCAACCTAGACAGCATATTAAAAAACAGAGACATTACTTTGTCAACAAAGGTCCATCTAGTCAAAACTATAGTTTTTCCAGTAGTCATGTATAGATAAGAGAGTTGGACTATAAAGCAAGCTGAGTCCCTAAGAATTGATGCTTTTCAACTGTGATGTTGGAGAAGACTGTTGAGAGTCCCTTGGACTGTAAGGAGATCCAACCAGTCCATCCTAAAGGAAAGCAGTCCTCAATATTCATTGGAAGGACTGATGCTGAAGCTGAACCTCTAATCCTTTGGCTTACTTATGTGAAGAAGTGACTCATTGGAAAAGACACTGATGTTGGGAAAGATTGAAGGTGGGAGGATAAGGGGACCACAGAGGATGATGATTGGATAGCTTCACTGACTTGATGGACATGAATTTGAATAAGCTCTGGGACTTGGTGATGGACAAGGAAGCCTGGCGTGTTACAGTCAAGGGGTTGCAAAGAGTTTGGCTACGACTGAGCAGCTGAATTGAACCTACATAGAAAACTTTTTGTTTCGTTTTTCAGCTCTGCCACTCCCAAGATCAAGCAGTGTCTCTCCTCAGGAATTCCTTGACCTCTAAAAAAACCTGTTTCTGAGAGTGAGGAACAGCTTCAGGCCAAAGAACCATGAGAGGGCCGGATCCGGGTCCCGAACCTACGATGAAGGGGGACGTGCTGTACACACTAGAGGTGCTGGGGTATAAGGGACCACTGTTAAAAGAGCAAGCACTTACAAAGGCAGCAGAGAGTGGACTGTCTTCACCTGAATTTTCAGAGCTCTGTGTTTGGTTAAGCTCTCAAATAAAATCACTGTGCAACTTGGAAGAAAGTATCACTTCAGCTGGGAGAGATGATCTAGAAAGCTTCCAGCTTGAGATAAGTGGCTTTTTAAAAGAAATGGCATGTCCATATTCTGTACTCATATCTGGAGATATTAAAGACCGCTTAAAAAAGAAGGATGATTGTTTGAAACTACTGTTATTTTTAAGTACAGAGCTTCAAGCTTTACAGATACTACAGAACAAGAAGTGTAAAAATTCTCAATTAGATAAAAATAGTGAAATTTATCAGAAAGTTCAGGCTATCTGCGATACCTTTGGGATTCCCAAGTCAACTACTTCTGACATTCCGCTTATGCTAAACCAAGTGGATTCAAAGGTGAAAGAAACTCTCTCAAAAGTCCAGAAAAATCATGTGGGAAAACCACTGCTGAAAATTAATTTAAATCTGGAACAGGCGGAAAAACTGGAAAGAAGCAACGATGCTCTTTCATGTGAATATGAGTGCTGCTGGCGGATGTTGATGAAACGATTAGATGTAACAGTGTAGTCCTTTGGATGGTCTGATAGAGCAAAGTTAAAAACAGATGACAGCAAGAATTTACCAACCTAAGCGTTATGCTTTGTCACCCAAGACAACAATAACCTTGGCACATTTATTTGCTGCCCATGAAGATCTGTCGAAGATCATCAGGACAAGTAGTGGATCCAGCCGGGAGAAGACAACATGTGCCATTAATAAGGTGCTGATGGGAAGGGTGCCTGACAGGGGAGGACGGCTGAATGAAATTGAACCACCACCCCCTGAGATGCCACCTTGGCAAAAGAAACAGGAAGGCGGTGGTTGGGGTGGGGGAGGTGGCAGAGGAGGTGGTGGGAGTGGGAAAGGGTGGTGGAGG
>SJYX01011111.1:292264-329676 GCA_006410675.1 Oreotragus oreotragus
GGGGGAGGGGGAGGAGGGTGGGGAGGTGCCAGGGGAGCGGGTGGTAGAGGAGAAGGTTTCCAAGGCAGGGGAGATGACGGTGGGAGGGGAGATTACGGTGGAAGAGGGGTCTATGGAGGAAGAGGAAGCTATGGTGGAAGAGGTTATGGAGATCCGTATGGAGGTGGTGGTGGATATAGAAGATAGTAAAAGCCACAAAATTTAGATAGCAGTGCTTACTTCTTGATAGGAACCTTAGGCATAGTATTCTAAATAACTACTTGAGTTGTCATCTTTGACGTAAATACCATGTTAGATTCCCTGATGGTATCATTCTTGAATTGGCTTGACTATGTAAAAGAACACTGTTGTATATTACTGTTTGATCTCTTAGACAAAGTGATTTTTTCCACACTCTGTGTAATCTTGAGCATGTTCTGTCTTTTTAAAAAACAAAAAAAAAAATGAGGAAAAAATATTTTTAAAAGTGTAAATAGCACAGATGGTAAAGCGTCTGCCTAAAATGCGGGAGACCCGGGTTCGATCCCTGGGTTGGGAAGATTCCCTGAAGAAGAAAATGGCACCCCACTCCAGTACTCTTGCCTGGAAAATCCCATGGACTGAGGAGCCTTGTAGGCTACAGTCCATGGGGTCGCTAAGAGTCGGACACGACTGAGCGACTTCACTTCACTTCACTTCAAATATATTATTACAATCAAACTTGGAAAATGGAAAGTATTTTATTGTCATGATTGAATTTAGATTGTTACCTGTATTTTATTCATGTCTGAGACACATAAGTGACCCCACTTGTAGTGGAAAGGAATATAAACTTATTGCCTCATCTGTAAAAAAAAAAAAACCTGTTTCTCTTAGTGAAAATTCACTTATTAAAAATATATGATTGCTTGGTGCTATGAGGAATGCAAAGATGAGTAAAATTTAGTTTCTACATACAAGGAGCTATTAAATTAAATCTATACACAAATAATTCTGATATCCCATAGAATTGAAGTACAAAATTGTGTTAGTATATAGGGTATGGTATATCCCTACTGAAAAGCTTTTATATTGAATTCTCATAGAATAAATTTTAATTCACGATTCAGATGTTATTTAAATTGCTGAATCTTGTGCTCCTTTTCATCTGATTGAATAAGATTTTTGTGTAATTCCAAAAGGATGATTTTTTTAATACCTGTTTTATTTCTAGATTGTAGCAGAGAATAGAAGTAAAATTAGAGGTGTTTTAGTAATCGAAAAGACAACAATACTAATTATACTAAAAGACAAAAATATAATTCTCAGACTGCTTATAAAAAAGCACTATGGAAGTTCAAATACCTGACTTTTCAGAATTAATTTAAATTTTAAATGTGTCATTCTGTTATATAAAGCACATCTGCATTTTTCTTCCCAGTCATTTGCTCAGTGTTGCTAGAAAAGTCTCCCTAAATAATAAACTTTTTAGCAAATTATTATAACAGCTATGAAAATACTTACATGATACATATTTTGTATAGATTTAAATGACTGGTGGTAAATAGCTCAATATTTTTTTCTAGGAAATTCTGCCTGGTTTGTTTTTAGGCCCATATTCTTCTGCCATGAAAAGCAAGGTAAGAACTTTAAATTAGATTCATCAGTAGACCTTATTAACCAACTACTTGGGGTAAGTTTTTTTAGTAGAAAGAGTTTTGTTGGAGGAAGGGTCCACTGCTATTGCATATTACCAGTAATTGTGACTCTGGAATACCCACTTCTTTTCAGATTTTATTGGATCAGTGATTCTCAAGTGTTTAACGACAAATCACAAGTGAGGTTTTGTATTTTTATTTTCCTCATGAAATCCATGTGTTTAAAATACTTGCCAAAAACTGACCTTTAATAATTTATTTACCTTCCAAGATACCTGATATTGCTAATCTGGATATTGGACATCTGTATTTGTTAATTATAGTTTCTGAGAAATATGAGATGTAATTAAATCCCCAAATAAAATTATTTAGCATATTAGTTAAAGGGTAAAATAGAATATGCGTGATGAGCGTGTACAAATACATTCATAGAATCTACATATTTTAATTAAAATGACTCAAATTTTATTTGTTTTTCCAAGCTATGGAGATCTAGAACCTCCAGGTTGTAAAGTATTGTATTATATATATATAGGTGTCCTTTATATTTACACTGAAATCTATTTCTTCAGTTATACAATTGAAAGGGTAGATCTCATTCAGATATATGTATTAATAGCAGTGTTGTTACCAATTCCTAGAGGATTCACCCCTATGAATTATGTCAATGCTAATTCTCTTTGAATTATAATATAAAACATTATATCACATATGTTTTCCCTAATACCCTGCCTATTTAGAAGTCGGTTTGATACCTGAATAGGTTTTTTAAAAACTTTAGAATTAAAAACTTATTTGAAATAATTTGATAAGTTAATGTCATTCATTTTGGAACTGGAAAGCTTTTTGACTGCTGAGGCATATCTAAGAGTAATAGTGGTAATTTGATGGCCTGCAACTAAGTTGAGAAGGTGGGATTGTTGATAAAAATACATATCTAAATAAGTACTTAGAAAAAGATATGGTAGATAACTATAGACTTTATAACTATAGATCTACTTTGTAAAAACAAAGTTATTGCCCAAATAATGTAATACAAATACTGGGGTTCAGAATTATTTGAGACTCTTTGCTTTTGGTATTCTCACTGTGCTTCATAAATATACGTATTATACTCTTTGTCATATTAATTTGTAAGTATTTGTTTACAGATACTTTGTCTCAAAACCTCTTCCCCCCTAACTTCACTGTGGTCTCATTAGATTGAAGAAAAGTTTCTATGGCAAAATTTGATTATTTTCCACCATAAATCATTATAGTTCAGCCCATATTTCTTTTCATATCATCATATAAAACTAACATCAGAAGAATAATAGAAATAAAGAAACCTTAAGGAATAAGCTCCTAATAAACTCATTTAGTTTGGCCTATCTTTTATTACATTCAAATACAGTTTTAACAAAAGGGACATATTTAGGGTCTTTGTAGGTAGTGAACTGTTTCTTTTTATAAATTTTTTTTCTGTTTGTATGAGATAAGGTTATAGTTTGCTTTGTATAAATAAAAGTCTGTTGAAAACAAAAAAAAAATATTTTGTGTGCTATTATTTTGGGTTCCGTCTTAAGGTTTGTTTTTACTTGATAATCTAATGTGCCTTCTAAGCTTGATAAAACAAAGAGGTTTTATCCCTGATTATATATGTCTTCTTGTAGTTTCTCATATTAATAGAGTAGGTATTCTAGATCAGTGATAGACAAAGGAATGAATATTGAATTCACTTTGGGGGTTCTATAAATGTGAATGTGGAACATTGATATATTATTAATCCTACCAAATTCTTAACCTCCTTTCCCCTGTCTCAGGATGTACTCAGGAAATACAAAGATAACCATAATCTATGCCAGACATAATTTTTGCTGCAAAAATTAACATTTAGAAACCACATTTTCTTGGCTTATGCTGCTATAATATACCATCGAGTGGATGGTCTCAGCCACAGACATTGATTTCTCACGATTCTGGAAGCTGGGAAGTCTGAGATGAGGGCGCCATCATGGTTAGGTTTTGGTGAGGGCCCTCCTCAAAGGTTTGCTTCCTTCTGAGGTAGTTTCACATGGCAGAGGGATGAAGCTCTGATGCCTCTTCCTCTTGTAAGAGCACTAATTCCAGCATGGGTGCTCTACCTCATAGCCTCATTTATATCTAATTACCTCCCAAAGGCCCCACAAACTAATAGCATTACCTGGGAGGTTAGGGCTTCAACATAGAAATTTTAGGGAGACACCAGCATTCTATCTGTAACAGGTAGAAATTATTCTTTAACTTTTTCCATGAATTATTAGTATTGCTGTTCTGTTAACACAGAAAGGGAAATATATAGAATTATAAACTGAAAATAGAAAACACAGGCTTATTAATAATTCTAATTCTTCATGATTTGTTCATTTCTTGAACATGTAATTATTGAACAACAACTATGTTCCAGGCACTGCTTTATACATAGCGTGAATCAGTGAACAAAGTCCTTATTCTCGTGGCATATATATTCTCACTATTTAAATAACATGTTGTCTGTAAATTTCACTGAAACCTATAGTCACTTACAAATAAAAACTTACAGTTTTTAGAGTTATCATGTTAAATTGCTTTAAATATAGAGCCACAAAGCATCACAGAATAATTTGGAGTTGCCAGTTTTAACTTTAGGAGAATTTTTAAACCCTAGAAGTTAGTTTTTGTGAATTGTATAAATTAATTCTGGCTCAAAATAGAAAAACTGCACTGGGAGATGCAGAGAGTAGTCTAGAGATTTGGGCTCCAGCACTGCTATTAACTAGGTCAGAAATGTTGAATAACTGTTTATGTTAAAGTAGTTCACTCTAATAAACAAGAATTGTCGCCAATATATATAACTGCCATTTACTAAAAATACTTGCTGTGTGTCCCAGCCACTATGCCGAAGATTATCTTATAGAATTCTTACAACTGTTCAGTGAATAGGTAGTGTTTTCCTAGTTTTCACATGAGAAAATTGAGCCACAGTGCTCAGGTCTTTAGCAGAGCTGGGATCTAGAGCTTGGACTCCATAGCTCATGACTCTGTACGTAGCCCATGCCTTTAACCACTATATAGTATTAAAAATAAATAATGAAGAGTATCTAAATGTAAATTATAAATAAAGTATGTTATACATAATATAAAGGTCAAAGGGTTTATATATATAATGAAGGTATTGTTTCCCAAATAAATGATCTTTAAGGTCATATCAAGCTCTGAAATTATAGATATAAAATAATTCTATAAGCCTTTTGAGAACATGTAGTGTGTTTATCTTGAATCACTGAAATATTTTGCTGATGACTTCAAGCGTGTTGTTATGAAATTAGCTTTGATTCCATGTATTTAAAGCTCAGATGTGGCCGTATTAACTATGAAGTTGAGTCCTGTGTATTTTCAAATCTCTATTACAGTAAGATGAAGTTTTGTATTTCAAACTATTTCTCTTTTTTTTAATAGCTACCTATACTACAGAAACATGGAATAACTCATATAATATGTATACGACAAAATATTGAAGCAAACTTTATTAAACCCAACTTTCAACAATTATTTAGGTAAGAATTGTTGATATAACATATAAAAATGTTATGGGTATCAAACATGTAATGTTTTTATTTTAAGTTGACTTTATTATATTGGACTTCTGTATATATATGTGTCTTATAAAGATGGGTCATACAGTACATCATTTAAAGAATAAATTTCCCTTAAAATATTTTAAATAAATAATTTATGCACATAATGTAGAATTCTAAATGTTCAAAAGAATGTATACTGAAAAATAGTTTCCCTATTCCTGTCCTATAAATAGTCAATTCCCCTCACTATAAGTATCCATTGTTACTTCTTTTTGAGTATCTTTCTGGAGTTATGTTACATATATATTCACAGATCAACTTAGGCTTTTTAAAAAAATTATGTATTTTGGAGATTGCTTCATATTATTACTTAGCTACATTCTTCTCTCTTTTTTTTTTTTTTTCCTTCATTGCATCCTCTGGCTGGTAGAACCTCAGTTCCTTGACCAACTGGGCCGCATCAGTGACGGCCTGGAATACTAACCACTAGCCCACCAGAGAACTCCTGTGTTACTCTTTTTAAGTAGACAGTAATCTATTGTATTACTCTACTAAAATCTGTTCAAACTACCACCTATTGTTAGACATTTAGATTGTTTCCAGCCTTTTGCTAATGTAGTGACTATCCCTCTATGTCATTTAATTCATATGTGAATATATCAATAGGATAAATTTGTAGTAGAATGACTGGATTAAAGAATGTGAGCATTTAAATTTTAATAGATGTTACAAATTGCCCTCCAGTGAGTTGCATCAGTTTGCATGCCTAGTGCAAAGTAAATGACAGTGACTCCTTCCTTGGTATCTCTCTCAGATAGAATTATAAAATATTTTTAATTTTTTCCAATCTTGTTCATTTGCTAGTTCATGTCTCACTTTTTGCAGTCCATGGACTGTAGCACACCAGGCTGCCCTGTCCTCCACTGTCTACTGGAGTTTGCTCAAATTCATATCCATTGAGTTAGTGGTGCTATCTTAACCATCTAATCCTCTGCTGCCCCCTTGTCCCTTTGCCTTCAATCTTTCCCAGCATCAGGATCTTTTCCAGTAAGTCAGCTCTTCGCATTAAGTAGCCAAGGTATTGGAGATACAGCTTCAGCATCAGTCCTTCCAATGAATATTCAGGATTGAGGTTTTTTAACATTGACTGGTTTGATCTCCCTGCAGTCCAAGGGACTCTCAAGAATCTTCTCCAGCACTACAATTAGAAAGCATCAGTTCTTCAGGGCTAAGCCTTCTTTATGGTTCAACTTTCATATATGTATATAACTACTGGAAAAACCATAGCTTTGACTATAGGGACCTTTGTTAGCAAAATGATGGTTTTGCTTTTTAATACGCTGTCTAGGTTTGTCGTAACTTTTTCCAAAGAGCAAGTGTCTTTTAATTTCATGGCTGTGGTCACCACACCATGCAGTGATTTTGGACTCCAAGAAAATAAAATCTGCCACTGCTTTCACTTTTTCCCCTTCTATTTGCCATGAAATAATGGAACTGGATGCCATGATCTTAGTTTTTTGAATGTTGAATTTTAAGCCAACTTTTTCACTCTCCTCTATCACCCTCATTAAGAGGCCCTTCAGTTCCTCTTCACTTCCTGCCATTAGAGTGGTATCATCTGCATATCTGAGATTGTTGACATTTCTCTTGGCAATCTTGATTCCAGTTTGTTATTCATCCAGCCCCACATTTCACTTGATGTAGTCTACATATAAGTTAAATAATCAGGGTGACCGTATACAACCTTGTTGTCTCTTTTTCCAGTTTTGACCCAATCAGCTTTTCCATGTCCATTTCTAACTATTGCTTCTTGTCCTACATACAGGTTTCTCAGGAGGCAGATAAGGTGGTCTTGTATTCCCATCTCTTCAAGAATTTTCCACAGTTTGCTGTGATCTAAGTCAAAGTTTAAAGAAGTAGAAATAGATGTTTTTTATGAAACTCCCTTGCTTTCTCCACGATCCAGTAAATGTTGTCAATTTGATCTCCAGTTCCTCTGCCTTTTCTAAATCCAGCTTCACATACTGTTTAAGCCTAGCATGAAGGATTTTGAGCA
This sequence comes from Oreotragus oreotragus, assembly GCA_006410675.1. Taxonomy (NCBI): domain Eukaryota; kingdom Metazoa; phylum Chordata; class Mammalia; order Artiodactyla; family Bovidae; genus Oreotragus; species Oreotragus oreotragus. Next base: position 299,515 of record SJYX01011111.1, read on the forward strand.
TAACCTTACTAGCATGTGAAATGAGCACAATTGTATGGTAGTTTGAGCATTCTTTGGCATTACCCTTCTTTGAAATTGGAATGAAAACTGACCTTTTACTGTCCTGTGACCACTGCTGAGTTTTCCAAATTTGCTGACATATTTAGTGCAGCACTTTAACAGCATCCTCTTTTAGGGTTATAAAAAGCTTACCTGGAATTCCATCACTTCTACTAGCCTTGGGCTTCCCAGGTGACACTAGTGGTAAAGAACCTACCTCCCAAAGGAGGAGATATAAGAGATGCAGGTTTGATCCCTGGGTTGGGAAGATCCTCTGGAGAAAAGAATGGCAACCTACTCCAGTATTCTTGCCTGGAGAATTCCATGGATAGAGGAGCCTGGCAGGCTGCAGTCCATGGGGTCTCAGAGAGTTGAACATAATTGAGCAACTAACACTACTAGCTTTGTTTTTAGTAACGCTTCCTTAGCCCATTTTACTTCACACTCCAGGATATACTGCTCTAGGTGAGTGACCACATCATCGTGGATATCCAGGTTATTAAGACCTTATTTGTATAGTTCTTCTGTGTATCCTTGCCACCTCTTCTTAATCTCTTCCGCTTTGGTTTGGTCCTTACAGTTCCTGTCCTTTATCGTGCCCATTGTTGTGTGAAATGTTGCCTTGATGTTTCTAGTTTTCTTGAAGAGATCTCTAGTCTTTCCCATTCTGTTGTTTCCTCTGTTTCTTTGCATTATTCATTTAAGAAGGCCTTCTTATCTCTCCTTGGTATTCTCTGAAAGTCTGCATTCAGTTGGATATACCTTTCTTCCTTGCCTTTCACTTCTCTTCTTTCCTCAGCTATTTGTAAAGCCTCTTCAGACAACCACTTTACCTTCTTGCATTTCTTTTTCTTTGAGATGGTTTTGGTTACTGCCTCTTGTACCATGTTATGAACCTCCATCCATAGTTCTTCAGGCACTCTGTCCACCAGATCTAATCCCTTGAATCTATTGGTCACCTCACTGTATATTCATAAGGGAATTGATTTAGGTCATAACTGAATGGCCTAATGGTTTTCCCCACTTTCTTCAATTTAAACCTGAATTTTGCGATAAGGAACTCATGATCTGAGCCACAGTCAGTTCCAGGTCCTGTTTTTGCTGACTGTATAGACCTTCTCCGTTTTCAGCTGCAAAGAACATAGTATGATTTTGGTGTTGACTATCTGGTGATGTCCATATGTAGAGTCATCTCTTGGGTTTTTGGAAACGGGTGTTTACTATGACCAGCGTGTTCTCTTGGCAAAACTCTTTTAGCCTTTGCCATGCTTCATATTGTACTCCAAGGCCAAACTTGCCTGTTACTCTGGGTATCTCTTGATTCCCTACTTTTGTATTCCAGTCCCTTATGGTGAAAAGGACATCATTTTTTTGGTGTTAGTTCTAGGAAGTGTTGCAGGTCTTTATAGAACTGGTTGTCTTCAGCTTATTCATTATCAGTGGTTGGGGCATCGATTTGGATTACTGATGTTGAATGGCTTGCTTTGGGGACGAAGCAGGATCATTCTGTCATTTTTGAGGCTGCACCCAAGTACTGCAGTTGGGACTCTTTTTGACTATGAGGGTTACTTCATTTCTTCTAAGGAATTCTTGCCCATAGTAGTTGATATAATGGTCATCTGAATTAAATTCACCCATTCCAGTCCATTTTAGTTCACTGATTCCTAAGATGTCAGTGTTCAATCTTGCCGTCTCCTGCTTGACTCTGTCCAGTTTACCTTGATTCATGGACCTAATATTCCAGGTTCCTGTGCAGTATTATTCTTTATGGCATCGGACTTGACTTTCATTACCAGACACATCCACAACTGAGTGTCATTTCCACTTTGGCCCAGCCACTTTATTCTTTCTGGAGCTATTAGTAATTGCCCTCTGCTCTTCCCCAGTAACACATTGGACACCTTCTAACCTGGAGGCTCGTCTTCCGGTGTCATATCTTTTTGTCTTTTCATACTGTCTGTGGGGTTCTCCTGACAGAAACACTGGAGTGGTTTGCCTTTTCCTCCTCCAGTGGACCACATTTTGTCAGAACTCTTCACTCTTCACTATGACCCGTCTGTCTTGGTTAGCCCTGCATGGCCTCGCTGGTAGCTTCATTGCCTTACTGCGAGCCCCTTCACCACCTGATCGGGAGTAAATTGCCCTTCAGCTTTGTGATCTCCTGAAGTAAAAATTGTGTTGTGTAGTTTTAGTTTGCCTTTCACATTTATCTTAAAATGATGAGGTTGAGCATCTGATGGTTTTTAATGTTCTTTATTTTGGCTTCACTTAAAAAATAAAGTGTATATTACACATGATACAAAGACCAAAGGGTCAAAAAGATATATGAGAGGAAAGATTTCTTTCCTTCCCTAAACCCAGCTACCTAATTTATCCCTAACTAGGAGGCAGGTACTGTTAACTCTTTGGATATCATTCTAGAAGTATTTGTATAAAACCATATATGTTAAAAATCTTTTAATGTTCTGCTTTATTTTTGTAAAAATGAAAACAACCTGAATGTCCTTCGGTGTAAGATACTCTAAAATATATTGTGTGAATACATAATAGACTATGTAGTCATGAAAAAGATTGAAATATTTGTGTATGTGCTGATATAGACTAATCTTTACGATTTATTGCATGAAGGAAACAAGGTGCAGAGCCACGTGTGTGCTCTCAAAGTGTTTAAAGTATGTGCAGTAATTAGGCATTATTCTTGCAGATGTGTAGGAAATTTCTGGACTGACAGACTAGAAACTTGACAGTGGTTACTTCTGGGAAGGGAAATTTAGAATCTGGGGTCTACACATTTTTCAGATATTTTTGTAAAAATGAAAACAACCTGAATGTCCTTCAGTGTAAGATACTCTAAAATATATTGTGTGAATACATAATAGACTATGTAGTCATGAAAAAGATTGAAATATTTGTGTATGTGCTGATATAGACTAATCTTTACGATTTATTGCATGAAGGAAACAAGGTGCAGAGCCACGTGTGTGCTCTCAAAGTGTTTAAAGTATGTGCAGTAATTAGGCATTATTCTTGCAGATGTGTAGGAAATTTCTGGACTGACAGACTAGAAACTTGACAGTGGTTACTTCTGGGAAGGGAAATTTAGAATCTGGGGTCTACACATTTTTCAGTTAAAAAAAATAGTTTTAAAAAGGGGATTGCATGTAATCTAAAATGAAATAGATTGATTTTTTTTTCTAATTGTGGAAGATATACTTGTTCTTTATACATATTTATGAAAATAAAGAACGACACCAAGAAAAATATTTAAAAAGCCATCCATAATTCCACAACCCAGCGGAGCTTGACTTTAACATTTTGTTAAATCTCCTTCTAAATTTTTTGTGTTATGTATGTTTCATGTATACACAGGCTTCCCAGGTGGCACTAGTGGTAAAGAACCTGCCTGCTAATGCAGGAGACATAGGAGACGCAGGTTTGATCCCTGGGTCAGGAAAGTCCCCTGGAGGAGGGCATGGCAACCCACTCTAGTATCCTTGCTTGGAGAATCCCCATGGATAGAGGAGCCTGGTGGGCTACAGTCCATAGGGTGGCAGAGAATTGGACACAACTGAAGCAACTTACAGTGCACGCTTGCATGCACATCATGTATACACACATTTAGACTTGTATATATTAAAGAAAATGACAGCGTTATATTTTAAAGTGCCATACTATACCTTTCTAATTTTTGTTTTTAGTGCCAAAATGTCCTGGGTATAGCTTCTCTGTGATAAGTCCTGAATTTATTGAAGTTGGTACAACCAAAATAATTATTAAAGCAACATTGACTTTACATTTTAATTTTATAACTCAATTACTTAACTAAGTTGTGTTAATAAACAGATGGTCTTGGATGGATTAGAAATGAAAGTTGCTTTGTTTTTTGGCTGGAGGTAGGGTGAGGGGAGTGGTTGTTGAGGCTGTATGACAAGGCTTGCAGGATCTTAGTTCCCCAACCAGGGATAGAACCCTGTCCTCAACAGTGAAAGCACTGAGTCCTAACCACTGAACTGCTAGCAGATTTCCAGAAATGGCAGTTTTTCACAAGATAAAGTAAGGCTTGTATATTGAAATGACTTATTTTAAATGTTTTTCAAGGTGTAAAATTTGAGGACAGGCAGTCTTTGGGTTGCTTGTTGCTCTGTTGTAGGTTAGTTCAGACAACGAATGTTTGACTCACGGCTCTGTCAGACTGCTGCATTCTATTCCCATTAGTTTTTTCTCTCAGGCCTTGGTCTGTCTCTGAATTGTCCTCTGTAGGGTTGTGAGGAAGGGTGGCAGAGCCATCCAAAGAAAACTTTTCTAGTCTTAGGGAAGTTGCTAGAAATAGAAGAATAACAAAGAGGAGAAAATAGGCAATTTTTGTCTTTATTTTTCTAGGTCTACTTTGATCTAGAGGAAAATTTCTTCCTGTTTATGATTTTTCTATTTTAAGAAGATAGACTTTTTTTTTTTTACACATATCAGAGAAATGTTAATATGTTAACTGTTCTTTAAGGCTTTAAATGCTGTGCCTTCAAACATTATAAAATATATGGCTTGGTCCTTGGGAATATGATATTTTGAAAGTTATTTTCATGGTTGTCAAGAAATTTTTGTATTTTTTATATATGAAGAGTTTCATCTGAAAGTGTGCTTAATCACACAATATTCTATTTTCAGATATTTAGTCTTGGATATTGCAGATAATCCAGTTGAAAATATAATACGTTTTTTTCCCATGGTAGGTAACAATATTTTAATATCATTTAATATTTATGATTTGGTCTCTTAATTGTGCTTTTAAAACTTAATGAAACATGATTTTCTCCTATACTGCTATTACTTGTAATGTCTGAAAATGGTGGGATTGTATTTTAAAGAAAATTGACTATTTAAAAAATCTTTTTTATGATCTCCAAATATTTGAGAAATTGCATTTCAGATTTCTTAAATGCCAAATAATATTTAAACTTATAATAATTATATCTGTAGCATTTTGGAAATTTTTGATGTAAGGTAATTTTTATTCACATAAATTAGCAGGAAAATATTTTCAGTATATTTTGTTTCACTGTGTATATATGTTTGTATTTTATGCTTATGTTACTCCATATATTTTATTATAACACACTTTCTTTTTCCTTTAGACAAAAGAATTTATTGATGAGAGCTTACAAAGTGGAGGTAAATAATTTTTCTTTCATTTAACTTAAGTTTATTTTTAGGAAATTATTCATTATAGTTAATTTTTAGTTAGTATTTGTCTTAAATGAAGAATATGAAAGTTATAATTATGTATAATAGACTTTGCAAATTTCCCAAAACTTATTTTGTTTGCATAGACTTTCTTAAATACCTCTATAGAGCTATTTTCATGTTATCAGCTTTAAATTTTTTTTAATCTAAAAGTCTATTGTAGTTTCCACACAGTCAGTATAAATAAATTCAAGGATTTGAAAATTAGTAAGTATCCAAGTTGTGTATACAGAATACATAAAATGCTTAAGATAAGAATTATTTTACTGTGGTATGATACTTGGTTTCAGTATATTTTAGCTGCTGCATCAGGTATCTTTCTATCAGAGTAACTATTTCTTGTTTTTCAGGAAAAGTTCTTGTCCATGGGAATGCAGGGATCTCCAGGAGGTATGACTTTAGCAATAATCTTTCTTTCTCCAGCATTTAATTAATGAGTATGTTTTCTGTTTTTTTTTTTCTAAAATATTTTCCCCCTCTTTAGTGCTGCCTTTGTTATTGCATACATTATGGAAACATTTGGAATGAAGTACAGGTAAGAAAGTATTCTGAAACCTAGCCACAGTTTAAATTCTCATTAAAATGAAGCTTAATGGAGACAGTTTGGGCACTGGAAGTTAATAATCTCCTGATTTTTTGTCATCTAGTTATGGTTGATTAATGAGGCCCTTTTATCCTGTGATTAGTCTCTTAACCTCTGTAGCTGGTCTGCCTTGTAGATCCACTTAGGCTATTTTGTTACTTTATGAAGCTAGTTCTTTTATTATTTTAAAAACCCAAGATAATTACAGTTGGAGTAACCCATGGAAAACTGGTTGCTTACTACTAGGAAATTGGTTAATCTAGGTTTTAAAATTCTTATTAGACAAAGATGTAATTGCTTTCTTTGTTTAAAAGGTTAATTTATTATGTTTTCCTTTAACAGTAGTTAGGTGAAAAATTGCTTAAGAATTGTTTTATTGTGTATTCACAATTTATTATTTGTTATATGCAAAATCATCCTTTCCAAGCCTATTGCATAGACAAAAGGGAGAAAGAAGCTAATGTGCTTTTCACCCTAAAACAAAGCTGGCCAATGTATAGTATTTCCTTTCTTAGAGTGTCTTGTACAAGTTACAAATCTACTGTAGTCATTGATATTCTTTCACTCATGTCCCAGACTAATCCATTACCAAATTCTGTTTTATGTCCTAAAATATTCCTCGATTCTGGCTCTTTCTTATTATTGAATCACCCTAATCAAGCTCTAGTCATGTCTCATTATTTAATCTCCCTAATACAAGCTCTTCCAGTAGTTATCATCTTAGTGGTCTTCTGTTTTCTTTCCTTCTCTAGTCTGTTCTGTTCTTCACACTGATTGTTTCAAAAGATAAATCATATTTCACCTTACCCTAAAAAGCTATCAGATTTCTGATCCTTAATAATTCTAAATGTGGCCAGTGAAACTTCACATGACATGCCTGTATCAACCTTCCGTTCTTATGCTGTGTACTCCGTTAACCTTGTCCATTTGAGCTATGTTCAACATTGTATCCACTTGCCTTACACATAGTGGACATTCAAATCTTTTAGTTCATTTGGTATTTTTATCTTAAAATTATAATGGAAAAGTTTGCTTAAAGGTGTTCTTAAATATTATTTGAATACAACTGTTTTGTGTTTATTTCATTGACAAGATTAATGCTTGGTAGATTTTGTTTTATATTTTTTTTTTATTATTTGCTGCCATGTGAGCAATAATAGTGAAAATAACTTCTATTTATTGGGTCTCTGCCAGATCCCAGATACACTTCTGGACACTTTTATCTCAACAACACAAGGAAGTCCATATGTTTCTAATTTAACCAATAATAAAATCTGAGCATGTAGTGTGTGTGACACATGCTATACACAATATGTTATACTTAACTGTCTTCCATATTCACAGTAGTGCTTAAAGATAGGAATTGTTATGATCCCCAATTTACATATGAAAAAAATAATGCTTAGAGAAGTTGAAAAGTATCCCCTAGAACATAGCTGGGAAGCAAAGGATTTTCCCACTGCAGTTCACTACCTCTCTGTAGTACAAGTTGTCTGATTATGATTTTCTGTTTTAGGTAAATTGTTAGGTAAGTTCCTACTTTAGATAAATTCTAGGAAAATTGAGATTAATTCATGAAATAATGTTACTGCCTTAGTTTTCCTATTTTTTTGTTTTCAGAGATGCATTTGCTTATGTTCAAGAAAGAAGATTTTGTATTAATCCTAATGCTGGATTTGTCCATCAACTTCAGGTAACTTCTCTATTTTTCCTCTTTAAGGCAGTCAGCTGCTGCTGCTAAGTCACTTCAGTAGTGTCCGACTCTGTGCGACCCCATAGACGGCAGCCCACCAGGCTCCCCCATCCCTGGGATTCTCCAGGCAAGAACACTGGAGTGGGTTGCCATTTCCTTCTCCAATAAGGCAGTCAGAAAATATGATAATTAAAAGCTTGTATTCCTATAATTTAGTTGTGAAGTCACTCAGTTGTGTCCAACTCTTTGTGACCCCATGGACTGTAGCCTACCAGGCTCATCCCTCCATGGGATTCTTCAGGCAAGAGTACTGGAATGGGTTGCCATTTCATTCTCCAGGGGATCTTCCCGACCCAGGGATCGAACCCGGGTCTCCTGCATTCCAGGCAGACTCTTTAACCTCTGAGCCACCAGGGAAGCCCATAATTTACTTGTAGTACTTGGTAAATACTTAAAAATTGCCATAATCTGACTAATTTCTTTGTTCAAGTTTAAATCTATTTAAAAGTATTTTTTTAAAAGCTGCCATTGACAAGAAAAAAAGGATTAAAAGCACATTGTTAAATCTAAGGTAAAATAGTTGATCTTAGACATGTCCTCCATTTTCCCTCTATTTTGATTACATACAAAGCATAGAGAAGTTTGGTTCTAAGTGTGTTACATGTAGCAGCTTTTTCTGTTTTATATGCTTTATCTTCTCCGTGTCCTTTCACACTTTGATGATGTGTAGAAGATACACGGAAAAGAAAATAAACCTGTGGATTATCTGATTAATTTTTTCCAAGATGAAAAATCGTAAGTCAAAGAATGTGCTCTGGCTGATTGCATCCAGTTATGCAAGAATAAATCTTACATTGAAACATTAAGAGGACCACAAAATGTGTTAGTTACCAAACTTAATTTACTTTGTTTTTATTTTATTTTTTTATTATTTTTATTTATTTTTTTTCCATCTCTACAGTGTTTTTATTAACCTCACATCCATCATTTCGGTCAGTCCCATAAGCAAAGCAGTCAGATCAAATGGTGTTGCTTGAAAACTTCCATGTAGGGAGAAAAAAATTTTCTTTCCAGTTTAAAAAAAAAAATCTTTTTTGCTTTCTGCACACTGACATAGAGGTAAAAGAAAAAAAATGACTGCAACTTAAATATGAAAGAACTCTTTGCAATTAAATCCACAATTTTACACATTTATCTCAATCATGTGTCAGTGGAAAATCACCAACTATTACAAAATAGGAAAAATTATATGACAGAAGAAACAAAAAACTTGATAAAAAATATATCTCGGTATGAAAAGTACTGTGTCTTGGTGTCTTCACATCCTCCTTTTCTGTGTACTTATATACAACACNCACATTTATCTCAATCATGTGTCAGTGGAAAATCACCAACTATTACAAAATAGGAAAAATTATATGACAGAAGAAACAAAAAACTTGATAAAAAATATATCTCGGTATGAAAAGTACTGTGTCTTGGTGTCTTCACATCCTCCTTTTCTGTGTACTTATATACAACACATTGTTTCCTCGGGTAAACGCATCCCCGTACTTATTCTTCAGCTTTCCATTTACATACTCCTTTGTCTGCTCCAAGGCTATATTCATGTAGCCATCCAGGCAAGCCAGGACCCCTCAATAATCCACTCCCGAATTTAATTTCACAACAACTGATTGCCCAATGATTTGCTTCAGGAAGTCACTGGGTGTTTGCTTCCGCAGACTCATTTTAACAATCGTGATCAGAAATCTTGCAGCCGGTATCCGAACCCCTACTCTGGGCACCCACAAGCCCGGCCTCCGCCGACCCACCGGGCGAAACCGAAACTGAAAATCTGTTTTTATTTTAATTCACTTTTAGTTTTTATTTCATTTTAAAAAGAGAAAAATAGTCATGATTAAAAAAATAAAAATTCAGTAATGCTTAAGAAGAATACTTGAAAAGTAAGTCTCCTTAATAGTATATCTTGAAGATCATGTATAGCTCTACCTTCATGTTATTTGTGTGTGTATCACAGTTTTATGTGATCAGTTCCTTATACATAGGGCTTTAAGTTGTTTACAGTCTTTCATGATTTTAAACAACATTGGAAAGAATGACCTGATAGGTATATCTTTGTTTATATGTGTGAATGTATCTGTAAGATAATTGATCAGAGCGGAATTGCTGGGTCAGAGGGCATTTGAAAGTTGATGTTGCTAAATTGTCTTTAAAAAGACTCCAGAAATCAAAGAGTACCTGCTTACCCATACCTAATCAATACCAATAGCAAAAGTGTTTTATGAAACTTTTAGATCATTGTTGTCATGGTGGTAAAAGTGACAACTGCTTATAGTTTGCCCATTTTTCTAATAGGTTGTTGGTCTTTTTCTCATCGGTTTGTAAGGATTCTTTGTAGAAAATTTATCTGTAGCCAGTGATTTGAAGGCTTCCCTCCTGGCTCAGATGGTAAAGAATCCACCTGCAATGCAGGAGACTTGAGTTTGATCCCTGGGTTGGGAAGATCCCCTGGAGGAGGACATGGCAACCCACTCCAGTATTCTTGCCTGGAGAATCTCCATGGACAGAGTAGCCTGATGAGCTACATACAGTGCATGGGATCGCAAAGAGTTGGACACGACTGAGCAACTTAAGCACAGCGCAACCAATGATTTGAAATGCCATTTTTATTATATACCAAATTCTAAATCTGCACTTGAGTCTGACTTTGTATTTTGTTCCATTGATCTGCTCATTGCTGCCTTTGTATCAAAGTTTTAAATGCTATAATATTTGTAAATAGTCTGTATTACTTATATTAAGTAATTTAATCAAGATTTCCTCCTTAATGTTCTTTCCGAAATTTCCCTGACAAGTTCTTAACACATGTTTTGTGGTGTGAACTTTACTGGAAAGGGTGCAGAAAGAATTGACACCTTTAAATTCTTCAAAGAATATGTTTCTAAGAGTATGTTCCATTTATTCAAGTCAATTTCTGTGTCCTTTAGTGTTCTACATTTTTCTTTGTGTAAAATACATGTATTTCTTATGAAATTTATTCCTAGTTATTTTCTTTTATTCCATTATAATTAAAATTGTTTTTTTTAATTTCTAGTATGTTTCTAATTGCTTATTTGTTTATAGGAAAGCTGTTTATGTTTTCAACTGGCAATCTTACTAAACTCTAGGACCAATTATAAAGGATTTTCCAGTTGATTGTCCTACATTTTCATCTTCAAATCATAATAATTTTGCCTCTTTTGTAATTTTTTTTCTTTCTCACTTTGATGGTCATTGTATCAGAACAATTTGATAAGTAATAATGGTATGATATTTATACTATATTCTTGATTTCAGTGTCATTGCTTTTATTATTTCACTGTGTGTGTTTCAGTGAGTATTTGCTTGTGCATGTTTAAAAGGTTTTTTATCAGAAATACTGATTTTTAACTTAAAACAATTTTTTATGAAATGACTAGTTTCAGTCCTTTAAGTCATTAATATGGTGAATTGAATCATATTATGTGTGACTTGTTAACTTTGAATCATTTTGGTTCACAAATGAATCTCACTTTGTTAAGGTAGACTATATTCCATTAATGTGCTGCTAGATTCTGTTTGTCAAAAAATTTTTTTAAGATTTTGGAGTTAGTTGAATAAGTGATACTGGTTTATAATTTTTTGTCTGTACTACCATCTTCTGGTTGGAGTGTCTGTCATGGGTTTCTCAGTTTTTAAATGAAAACTTGCCTTCTCTTTATGTGCTCTGTGAGTGAAGTTGCTCAGTCGTGTCCAACTCTTTGCTACCCCATGGACTGCAGCCTACCAGGCTCCTCCGTCCATGGGATTCTCCAGGCAAGAGTACTGGAGTGGGGTGCCATTTCCTTCTCCAGGGGCTCTTCCTGACACAGGGATCGAACCCAGGTCTCCCACATTGCAGGCAGACACTTTAACCTCTGACACCAGTGCTCTGCTGCTGCTGCTGCTAAGTCACTTCAGTCGTGTCCGACTCTGTGCGACCCCATAGACGGCAGCCCACCAGGCTCCCCCATCCCTGGGATTCTCCAGGCAAGAATACGGGAGTGGGTTGCCATTTCCTTCTCCAATGCATGAAAGAGAAAAGTGAAAGTGAAGTCACCCAGTCTGTCCGACTGTTAGCGACCCCATGGACTGCAGCCCACCAGGCTACTCCATCCATTGGATTTTCCAGGCAAGAGTACTGGGGTGGGGTGCCATTGCCTTCCCCGACCAGTGCTCTAGAACAATGTAAATTAGATTGGAGTTAACTGCTTCTTACTGTTTGATATATATATGCTGCTACTGCTGCTGAGTCGCTTCAATCGTGTCCGACTCGGTGCGACCCCATAGACGGCAGCCCATGAGGCTCCCCCGTCCCTGGGATTCTCCAGGCAAGAACACTGGAGTGGGTTGCCATTTCCTTCTCCAATGCATGAAAGTGAAAAGTGAAAGTGAAGTCGCTCAGTCGTGTCTGACGCTAGCGACCCCATGGACTGCAGCCCACCAGGTTCCTCCGTCCATGGGATTTTCCAGGCAAGAGTGCTGGAGTGGGGTGCCATTGCCTTCTCCAATATATATATATATCATATATATATATGATATATATATATAGTACCTGTGAAATCACTGGACCTTGATTTTTTTCAATTTAATTAAGTTATTCATTATTTCATTCATTCATATATATTTTCAGAGTGAACCAATTCTTGGATAGCTTTCTTCATTTGGTTAATGGTTAGGTCTGATTTTCGTAGACTGTTTAGGTCACTTTGGATGGTTTCATAATCTTCTATATACTTTCATTGGATTTGAGATAAAATCAAGGAAAATAATGTTTTGTATATTTTGGTATCTTCTAATTTCTGTAGTTATTTTTTTCATTCTTTTTTTCTAATTTTGTGTATCAGTGCTTTCTTTTTCCCCTTGATCTGGTTAGTTTATATAATTTTTCTGTATTTGAATTTCTTCTTGCTTTATGGTTTTTGTTGTTGTTGCTGCTGCTGCTGTTATTCTTTTGTGGACTTTCTCAGTTCCATGCTTAGTTGCTCAGTCATCTCTGACTCTTTGCAACCCCATGGACTATATCCCTCTGTTCTTGGGATTCTCCAGACAAGAATACTGGAGTGGGTAGCCATTCCCTTCTCCAGGAGATCCTCCCAACCCAGGGGTCAAGCTCGGGTCTCCTTTACTGTCTGAGCAGTAAGAATTCAAGTAGATTATCCTCTTAGCATTTCTTTAGTCATAGTCTACATATCCTACATAGATTTTGCTATGTAACATTTTTATTCTTGTTATAACTCGGTATTCTGTCATTTCACTTTTGATTTTATTTTTTACTTAGTATTTGAGAGTTTTTTAAATAAATTATATAACTAACTTTTAAATGTTTTGTGGTGTAATAAACAGTTGTTATTATGACTATTGGATAAGAAGATATATTCTCTGTTTTCAGGGCATAAAATTCAATCTGCAGTCCTCCTTCTATATCTGTGAGGAATTGGTTCCAGGGCCATACACACCCCTCTACTCCCTCACCATGGATTCCAAATCTTATATAACATGGCATAGTACAGTCAGTTCTGTGTATCTCTGGGTTCTGCATTCATGGATACAGAGGGTACATTGTATTTGTTCACTTCATTTTTGGGGGGCTTAGAGGTGAAATGAAACTCGCTTTGTTCTGTTTCTGTTTATTTCTTTAATTCCTCTAGTTTCTTTGCCAATTTTAGTGCTGCCTTATTTGGTAGATAAAATTCAAGTTAGATCTTCATTGTAGTTATATGTTTATTGTCCAGTTATTTTACTTTGAAATTAACCTTAATATTGTGATCCTTTTTTGTTTGCATTTGCCTTGTGAGTTTCTTCATTGCTTTTCTTTCCACCTTTCTAAATCACTTTGTTTTACATGCATTTCTTGTATATGCCCTATGGCTGGATTTTGATTTGTTACCCATATTTTTCTTTAATAGATGAATTTATCCCACTTTGTTGTGCTAAAAATGACATACACTTTTGTCTGTCATTTTATTTTCATATCATGCTTTCTCTTAAAATACATCTTTTTAAAACTTTTCACTATAAATTGATAAATTTTTTGTATTCTTTTGATACTTTTTAAATTTAAAAGTTGTTTACTTAATGGGCACAATCTAACTTTATAGTATATACATATGTTCCTTGAGTTATCACATTTAAATAACTATCAATGTATTTCCAGTATAAAAGATAAAAATTTATATACCTCTACTTTCCTCCTTCCCTCCACAACCTGTTTTGTTGATACTAATCTTAGTTCTTCTAGGAGATACCGCTTACACTTTTAAAAATATTTAAATATTATACCTCTTGTTACTTAGCAATATAGGATCATCCACTTAAACTATGTCCTGTTATATTTCCTGGATTTTACTTTTTCTACATTGTTACAAATTATAATATTTGCATTCTATGCTATAACCACATTTTCTCATTGTTCATGCTGAATTTTATATTTAAATAGGATTCTAGCTTCTTTATTCAGCTCCTGGAGTTTGAGCATTATTTCAAGAAGAGTTCTTGGAAACTTATCCTAGTATTTTGGAAAATGTTTTTCTGTTGCTCTTATGTTTGTTTTGGCCACACTGTATGGCATGTGGGATCTAAATTGCCTGACCAGGGATCAAACCCATGCCCCCTGTAGAGGAAGTATGGAATCTTACTCACTGGACCACCAGAGAAGCTCTGTTGTGTTTATGTTTGAATGGCAATTGGCTAGATTAAAAAAAATTTAATACTTTTTCTCTTATGAGTTTGTACACAGACCTAACATTGAATAATTGTCCCTAGAGAAGTCTGAAGGGAGCCTAATTTTTAAAACTCCTCCCTCTTAGAAGACTTGATTGGGAGGAAGAGGTATTGTCTGGATGAACATAGGATGCTTTATTAAGTATATCTTTTTGATTGCTCTATATTAATTTCCTTTTAGTTATAATATGCCCTTACCACTTAGAGATTCACATCCTCCCTTATACAGAAAGTTTTCTTCTAACGCATATTTGGCTATTGTTTCTTTTCTTCCATATCTACCGTTTTCTCTGTAATTATTTTCAACTTTGCTTTTTTGTCTTTTGGCTTGATTTTGGCAAGCTTTGCTTTCCTTTCCCATGCTTTGTTGTTTCATCAGATGTTTATTTGACGTTGTTATAAGCAGTGGCAGTGAAGCAGAAAACAAAACAGAAATCCCTGACTTCATAAAACTTGTTTTAATGAATTAAACAGTAAGCCAGTCTGGTGGGCTGCCGTCTGTGGGGCTGCACAGAGTCGGACCCGACTGAAGTGACTAAGCAGCACACTGAAATACAGTAGGCCATGGAGAAGGAAATGGCAGTGTTCTTGCCAGAGAAACCCCATGGACAGGGGAGCCTGGGAGGCTACCGTCCACTGGGCCACAAAGAGTCAGACATGACGGAATGGCTAAACTACAGCAACACAAAAGTAGTAGATCGTATGGTAATAGGTCACAGAGAAAAATACGAGAGCTGTTAAGGTCATATCAAGAAGTGTGCCATTAATTGGATTTTTGAAAGGTGATCAGAAAAGACCTTATCGCAAAAATGTTATTTGACCAAAGACCTGAAGAAATTAAGAGAATGATNCTACAGCAACACAAAAGTAGTAGATCATATGGTAATAGGTCACAGAGAAAAATACGAGAGCTGTTAAGGTCATATCAAGAAGTGTGCCATTAATTGGATTTTTGAAAGGTGATCAGAAAAGACCTTATCGCAAAAATGTTATTTGACCAAAGACCTGAAGAAATTAAGAGAATGAGCTATTTCGATACTTAGGGAAAAGCATTCTAGATAGAGGGAATATGTGCAAGTGCCTTGAGATGGGAGTATGCATAGTATTTTCAAGAAGTGTGAGGAGGTCAGTATAGCTGCAACAGAGTGAGCAAATGAATAGTAATAATAGATTAAACCTGGGAGGTAAGGGGCCATGTGATAGGCATTTATAGGCCATTATAAATGAGGCCTTTGACTTTTAAGTGAAGGAATAACTGGATCATCTGTGTTAAATGTAGTATACCATGTATATATACTGTAAGGGTTGTTGGGGTTAGGGCAGAAGCAAGTACATGAGATACGAGGCTATGGAGTGATGGGAGTCAAGAGAGAATACAGATTTAGACAAAAGTGATTGTTGATAAAAAGAGATCAGATTCTGGATTTACTGACAGTATAGCTTACAGAATTTGCTGTTGGAGGAGAAGAGAGACTGGGATGATTCTGAGCCTTTTAGTCTGAACATCTGGAAGAGGAACTGTTGCTTTCTTGTATAGGAGAAACTGCATGAAATTTTAAGGGAATAAAATCGAGACGTTTTTGGTCATGTTAAGGTTAAGAGAGCTATTAGATAGTGGGCAGGTCTGCACATAAGCCTGGAGTTCATGAGAAAGAACCTTGTATCTACGGGTTTTCAGTATATGGATGCTATTGAAAGCTTTAACACTGAGTGAGATCACCAGAGAAGGGAGTGTGGGTAGAGAAGGATTTCAGAAACAGAAACTTAATGTACTCCCAACATGTAGAGATTGGGGAGATGGGGAATCAGNAGGGAGGCCTGGCGTGCTACGATTCATGGGGTCGCAGAGTCGGACACAACTGAGCGACTGAACTGAACTAAGGGCTGAGAACTGACATTGGGTAGGAGCATGAAGTGATCAGTGCCCTTGACAAACAAGTTTTTGTGGAATGGGAAGTATAAGCATGATGGGAAGAGAGGAATGTGAACAGCAAGAATAGATATTTCCAGGAATTAAAAGGGGAAAACAGAAAAACAGTAGTTGGAGGGGAAACTAGGATTAAGAGGGACGTTTTGTTTGTTTTCTAACATGGTAGGAAAGGGCATATTTATGTGCTGTTGGGAACAATCCAGGAGAAAAGGGTACATTAATAATGTGCTAGAATTGCATGGTATGGTCTGTTCTCCTCTTTGTTTATTTTCTTACAGTCATTATTTTTGTGATTTATTTTCTTTTTTCTGTTTTTCTATTGAGCTCTAAGAGTTATGTCATCTCTTTCATTGTTAAATTTCTTCCATGAGTCCTTTTATCTCTTCTTTGAACTCGTTTCAGAAATACCATATCTCATTGATTTTATGGAGAATTATTCACAATTTTCACCTGCCTCGTGTAATTTTCACGTAGTTTTCTTCATATATGGACTTTGGTTATAATGTTGCTTTTTTTCCCTTACAAACACCTTTACATAAGACTTATATTGGTTCCTTTTTGATTATTGGTCATCTTTGAACTGGAGATGTTCTTCTTAGATAAGCCATTTTCCCAATAATAAAGTTGTGGGAAGAGATTGGGAAATATAGGCAGCTTAAATTTTCCCAGTTGTTTTGGAAGACTTTCTCACCAACAGTTTTTTCCAGGAGTATGACTACTCAGTGAGTGGAGAAAAAGAGCCCCTCTGTCCCAGGTTTTTCTTGTTTAGGTTCATAAATACTACATGCACATTGGAATCACCTGGGGAACTTTACCCATACCATTAAATGAGAATCACTGGCAGGGGAGCAGCCAAAGAGAGGGGTAAGCTGAGTGTATATATATACTGGTTTTAAGACTTTTCAGGTGATCCTCAGGTATAGTCAGGCCTGAGAATTAGTGATTTAGTTTTTACTTTTAGCTGACCAAGATTAGCAGATGTTTGGCAACAGTTTCTCCTCCACCAGGCTTGCTTCTTGCAAAAATGCCAGGTGTGGACGTTCACATTTTCCTTGATAGACCCACACATACTTCATACTATGCAAAGGCTTCTAAGATTTGTCTTAGGTCTGCCACCTTTTTTGGAGAACTCTAAATTGTACCCACTTTGTTTGATATATGCAGCCAGGTATCTTCTGTGCATAGCTTAGTCTGGTTCCATTTTTTAAATGTTATTGTGAAATAAAATACACATACATAAGTGCATAAAGTGTAAACAAACATCCATGTAACTACCATCCAGATAATGAAATTGAATATTTTCCAAAATTCCAAAAGTCCTCTTGAGGCCTCGTCCTAATTATAATTCTCTTTCTCCTGTCATAAAGGTAGGCACTGTTCTTTTTTCCTTACTTTTCTTTCTCATATTCAGGGTTATCGATGTTTTGTAGTTTCATCAAATCAGGAGTTCTCTATATATCTTGTTCTATCTCTTCCCTTTAAGGAAAGAAGGTACATGAATGCCTTTATTATTTCATCTTTAAATGGAAGTAGAGGACTATTGATTTTAAGAAATTAGAACCAGATATATACTTGAACCAGATATATGCTTGAAGATTGAAGGCGGGAGGAGAAGGGGACAGTAGAGGATGAGATGGTTGGATGGCACCACCAACTCGATGAACATGAGTTTGAGCAAGCTCCAGGAGTTGGTGATGGACAGGGAAGCCTGGCATGCTGCGGTCAATAGGGTCACAAAGAGTCAGACATTAATGAGTGACTGAACTAAATATACTTGAATCCATTAAATGCTTTATATTTTAGTCTGATTTTTTAATATTTTATTTCATTTTCTTAAGTCAGAGATCTGCGCCAGTGGCAGAGAATATGTACTGATTGCTAGTTCAGTGTGTGATACCCTAGTGCAGGCTATTGGCTTGATTTGATTTATAGTCTCATCAGTATATGTGAAATTATAAGATAGGAAGCATTTCTGTTACAGCCATTTGGCACTGGAGTTTTCAGTATAAACTAAGAATACCAGTAATGCATGCATTAACCACTTTTTAAATCTCATTTTGTTTTGGGTATCCAAGAATTTAAATGTATATTCAAGTTAATTAAAATCTTTTCTAGGAATATGAAGCCATCTACCTAGCAAAATTAACAATACAGATGATGTCACCACTTCAGATAGAAAGGTCGTTATCTGTTCATTCTGGCTCCACAGGTAAGGATTTTTTCATTTTGGAGCAATTTGGGGAAATAGATGATATGAAAAGTAGAAGAGAAGACGCATCTGTCACTCATTAGCAAGTTACACTGANAGGAATATGAAGCCATCTACCTAGCAAAATTAACAATACAGATGATGTCACCACTTCAGATAGAAAGGTCGTTATCTGTTCATTCTGGCTCCACAGGTAAGGATTTTTTCATTTTGGAGCAATTTGGGGAAATAGATGATATGAAAAGTAGAAGAGAAGACGCATCTGTCACTCATTAGCAAGTTACACTGAGCAATTTAAATTGTTTAGAAACTTTTGGATGGGCTATTGAATTAAAATAATTTAAAATTTTAATTTTATAATTAATTATGTATTATACTGAGCTTCTGTGTGTATGCCACTAGTTAAGTAGAACATGCTGGTTGGAAATCAGATTTCCATTTTGTTGAGCTTTACATCTTTAAGTAGTTTAAAGTGAAAGTGTCAGTTGCTCAGTGGTGTCCAACTCTTTGTGACCCCATGGACTGTAGCCCACCAGGCTCCTCTGTCCATGGAATTCTCCAGTCTAGAATATTGGAGTGGGTTGTCATTCCCTTCTCCACAATTAAGTAGTATAACTGTGTTGCAAAGATTAAAATAATAAAGAGAGTTCTGGTACCGGAGGCCCTAAATACACTTAGGTGATCTTATTGAAAATAAAAGGTGGCTACTAAGTGAAAGCAGGGTGACTCAGTTTCTCTTTTGCCATAAATATTTGTCCTTTTTTCTTCCCTACTTTAGAGTGTTTCCTCCCCCATTTAATTATCCAGGCTTGCTCTCAAAATCTTTTAACTTTTACATTCCTCTCCAAGACCTTGCTACCCTTTTTTGTCTCCTTTCTTTTTATTAGAGCATTCATGGAATTTTATTAGTTTATTATATTTCTCTCCCAGAGTTCCTTTCAGTCTTATTTGCAGCAACAGCCTTTTAAGTTAGGAAAAATAGGTTACATACCTGGTTAGTGCTGGATCTAGAAATTGAACACTGGTGATCTCATCCGCAAGTCCAGCACTGTATTTTACCTCCTTAGTGATAAAACTGCATAACCACTCTTCAGGCTTAACTTCCTAGTTGTCATTGACTCTTTAGTTTGCAACTTCTATGTAATCATTTTCCAAAATAGGAGGGTCTGTTTCTTCAGTAACAAAAATTCTTTTTATAATACCTTTAATCTCAGTATAGTTCAGGTTGGCCTCCCATCCTAAGTGTTCCATATATTGCCAGACATATTTTCATGAAAGATAATTCTAATAGTGGGTTTCTTCTTGTATAAAAGTCTTCATTGGCTTAATTTTTTACTGAAGCAAACACATCATAGATAGTAATTAAAGGCCCTTTTGATCTTTATTTGTATATCTGAATGTACCTCTATATATGCACTGCAGAAAACTGAGCTACTAATGGTTTCCCGTGTGTCTTCTGTTCTCCACCTAGAAAGCATCACATCCAGTCTCTCCATAAAAACTTGATTCAGATGTCATTGCCTCAAGAAAACATGATGATTAACTTATTCTTCCTCTAATTTCTAGTTTTTCTGCCATAGAGCTTTATCTGTACCTCCTCACTTTCTGCCTTGAATTAGTTATCTATATCTCTCAACCTCCTTTAGTAGAATGCAGATGTAGCACTGCATCTGAATCTGTTATAACAGCTGTGTTTAGACTTAAGGCTTTCCAGGTGGTGCTAATGGTAAAGAGCCTAACTGCTAATGCAGGAGACATAAGAAACACGAGTTCAATCCCTGGGTCAGGAAGATTCCCCTGGAGGAGGGCATGGCAACCTATTACTGCCTGTATCTCTGGTATTACTGCCTGGAGAATCCCATGGACAGAGGAGCCTGGTGGGCTGCAGTCTGTAGGGTTGCAAAGATCAGACACAACTGAAGCGACTTAGCACGTACACACACATTTAGACTTATTTTAATGACTAGCATATTTTCTTCTTTATTCCATCAGTACTATATTTCTGTTCTTTTCTTATTAATCTTGTAGTGCAATACTAGTTTCCCATTGGAATCCAATCCACCCTCTGGACTAACATTATTAACCATGATTTAGCACAACTTTTAGGGCATAAGTTTGAGGTGATGTAATTATTTGGCAGATAACGCAGCAAACCCTTTACCAGTTCAGTTGTTCCCTAAAGTTTTCCTCCATTGAGACTCAGATTTCTTGATTATGATTGTTGGGCGTATACAATCCCACACATACTCTGTGTGGGAAATTTCTGTACTAGCAGACTGTGATATGAGGAGTAGATAAAAGAAATTCTCTTATCTGCTACATGTCTTCCTTCCAGTTCTACACTTGTTGGTAACAGTCAGTTTCACTGGAAAAACATTTTTGACAGCATCTGTGAAAGCAAAAGGATAATTGCATCTACAAAATAAAATTATACAAATTATAACTTCATAAAGTTATATGAAGTTCATAAATAATGTTCTGAGTCACATGTTTATGATGGATGCCTATAAAATGGTAACCAAACTTTTATGAACCATTATTTTAAAAATTAATGTTCATTATATAAAATACCTTAATAATTATTAAGAGGGACAATGTCAAGAAGATATAAAGTTCTTTGGGTAATTTGTAACAAAAGTATTTTATCAGTACAAAGGTTTACTAAAAATTCAGTCATGAAATTTTCATTGTCATATATATGATAACACTTCATGAAAAATGAAGCCTTTCCTAGCTGTAACATTCTAATGAATGAATTTATTTAAGTTCCCATTATACCATATGTTATGTTCATGCAATAACTTTTAGGTAGTTTGAAGAGAACACATGAAGAAGAAGATGATTTTGGAAACATGCAAGTGGCAGCTGCACAGAATGGCTGATTCAAGAGCAACATTATAGAGGATGTGAATTTCTATTTGAGGAGAAAAATACTACAGACAGTAATAATGTAAAATGGTAAAAACACAAGTAGTTTCTTTTCAATTATATGTTGCTTCCAAACGTGTTTCTCTGCAACTTGTTGAGCAACATTTTAAGATGGACTGCTGCAGTAGATGGCACTGATGGTTTTACTCTTTTTTTTTTTTTTAATTCTTTACAGTTTTATTATAAACCAAGAATTTTGGACTTGCAAAGAGGTATTATTGCAATAATGCACTTTTCATACTTGAAATTTATTTGTATGATATAAAGTTGTTACTTTAAACAAAATGCAAGTTAGGGGGATTTGTTTATAAAATCTGGGTAATTTATAACAAAAGAATTTCCTAAAGTTTGCTAAAAATTCATTTTATGTTCTACATATTACATTTTTAAAATAATTTTACAGTTCAATTTTATGATGGAGCCTCTTACAGAAACATTAACAAATGTAGGAATCTGCCACATTTCTTTTTTAGTATAATTCAGTAGTTTATATTTAATTTTTTAAACTTCTTGGTCCCTTATTAATAATCTTTAAATCATGACAGCCAACTGTCCTTATTTTAACATGATCCAAGTATTGCTTCCTTTCCTGTTACCTTCCTAATTTTATTCTGTAGAAAGAAAAAGTTTAATGAACAAAGGAAAATGTTTGCTTTATAATACCAGATGTTCACAAATACAAGGAGAGTTTTAAACTTTCAAGTGACTTTCCTTTAGCATTCTTAAAAGCCAAATGTTCTGTTTCTTCTTTTTGGAGTCGTGTAGCCCATTTTTTCTTTGTCCAAAATGGTTCTAAATATAATAAACCAATGTAGCACTATTTTTCCTAAACAAAGCCCAAAAAAGAAAAGTGCCTTGCCTCATTAGAAAAAATAAGTAAATCTTTATGACCTCTAAATTAGTATGTAGACCAGTGAAAAGTTTTGAACATTTTTCTATAATTTTTTTTAACGATAAATTAAACTGAAAGTCTTAAGGCTTGAAGAAACCTGAGTAAATTATTTGGAATATGGAACATTTACTCCTTCATTTTATGTTGTCTTAATGATTCTGTGAGATTGTTCTGGCTCAGACACTAACTTTTCTCTGAGGATGCATTTTTTGTAGAAAAGTGATTGTGGAAGACTTCACTGTATACAAATTAGTGTTGTAATCAGTTCTTTACATAGAGTTAATCCAAATTTCCCCCATAATTTGCATTAGCAAAGTCACTTTATGGATCCTAGGTTCTCCATGTTTTTATTTATACATATAAAAATTGTTCTTAAAAAACATTTTTACTATTTTAAGTATGATGTTGGGGAGGAGAGGAGTGTTTTAACTGTTTATAGTTGATGATTTAGGGTAGCACCAATGAAACACCTTTGTATTTCATTTTTCTCAGTCCTCTCTTGAGGTGCTTTACTGATGAGAGTGATTTCCATACCTTCCTCTGGTACCAAGAAGTACCATATAAGGTAACCTATTATTCCAACTTACCTACTTGGCTTTCCTCCCTGAGGTGAAATAATACAGGCAAAGTTTTTTTATCCTGCATAACAGGAGAATGGAAGTGAATCAAAACTGCTTTGTTAATTAAGCATTAATTCTGTTGACCCAGGTGGTTTTCTTCTGATTTCTCTTCCCTTCCCCTATTTTACCACCCTAAAAACAGCATATTGTCAATCCCTTGAGGTTTTGTATTCTGTTGTATGATTGGTGTGTTGTATCATTGGGTGTGGTGGTCTAGTATAGTCAAGATTTGCATTGAGTGTTCAGAAATTCCAGTTGGTAAAGTGCCAGATAACACAGCTTCCCTGTATATAGATTACTACTGGGTAGGTCAGCAAAGACTCTTTTGCAAACTAATAATCTATGATGCTCCTTCCACAAAAACTGCTTAAAAGAATCTTTATAATAGTCCATTTAGGTTTTAAAAATGAGGCAGTTAAGATTTTCTAAATTAATTTTTTAAAATATACATATCCTCTCTAGTAGTCTGGCCAAGAATACAGGTTTGGTTATTGAATTATATTTGGTAATTTTCCACTTTAAATCACTGTTAATTTTTGTTGTCACTAAAGTGCCTGCCCAGCACTGTAAAGACTCACAGACACTAGAAAAATGGACTTCATTTTCTTGAGTACAAATTAATGTGGACAAAAAGTTTATTTTTTCTTTCTTATAAGAACACTGCAAGTTTGTTTTGAGTATATTCTTCCATCCAGTGTTCAACTGGTTCTTCTGGTAGCTCTTCCTATGCTTTTTATTTGGTTCCATTTCTATAATTCCTCTGTTTCCTCTGATGTTTTGTGATAGCTAATTATAGTACATTTAACCAATCATGATTTATTTTATAGAATATTTGAATAATATATGAGTGACTCAGCACCCAGTTATAAGCATTAAATATTAATCTGGGCACAGAATCTAAAATATCACATCAGAACATAGGAGAACTGCTTTATTGTCCATTTTGAAAGTATGAAACTTAAATATTGAAAATATTCAACTAGAATGGCAGTATTCTTACCTTGTAATTTCAGTCCATTGGTCTGTGTTAATTTCGTATCAGATGTATAAAGAGCAGTTACCTTTGTTTATTTGTATCTACTCTGTGGTGGAAATGTTAAACCATGATAGCTTTTGCTACCAACTTTCAACCACTTAACTTTCAGAGCAGTATATTTGTTTTGGGAGGATTTTGTGCTTCATCTGAGTTTAGAAGTAATGTCAGAAAATGTTAAGCATGTCCTTTTAAAGAAAATATAAGATTTCTAATTGTCTTATTACCATGGTAATTTAAGTGAATTTAGAAGTATTTAACTGCAATCTTGAATTATAAAGTTGGGATGCATATATAGAGATATATATCAAAATCTCAACTTGATGTAAAGTAAATGAGCAGTTACCTGGCGGATTTTTTTTTTTTTTTCAAATAACTGTTTAATCCATAATTCCATAACAGACTTAGCTTCACCTCAATATTTTTGTCCATTCATCAGTGCTCCAATAAGAAAATGATAGGAAATAGCTGAAAATTACTAAAGATTTTATTTTTTTTTATTTATTAGAAAAATAAGTTGCTAGGGTCTTTGAATGCTGGATTTTTTTTTTTTGTCTTACCCATCCATGGCAGCTAAAAAAAAAAAAATCACTCAAAATATTCAGGTTTACATGTTAGCTCTCTCTCACAGGGAGTTGCCATACCTCACAGTTCAAAGTGTATTCTATAGATCAGTAACATACTGACATGTAATTGCAATTTACTATGCAGCAAAAATGATTCAAGAAGAAAAATTATCTACAGTGTCTATTTACCTTTGTATAGACAATTGCTTAAGTTACTCTGCTTTTAACATTTGTACTTGGATAAAATGCTTATTATGTATGTATAGGAATGTCACAGTGCAAGATGCTGCTAGCTCAGGCACAAAGTATTAAAATTATTTTGTGAAGATTGGTGGTTGTATTAAAACTGTTGTGCCATTATACCTCGAAAAAGATTGAAAAGTTCATTTATACTGCTTATGCCGTAACCGCTTTACTTAGATTGTTGTCTTCTAGGTAAAAGTAACACAGTTTTAATCCCGCACACAGATTAAATATGAAGGACAAATGAATATTGGATAATGAGAAGCACTTAAGGGTATTTTCTAAAACATTGTGATTACACACACAAAAATTATAGTCAGTCCGGGGAAGTCCCAAGTTTCGGCTCTAGATATTTTTTAATGATTATTTGAACAAGTTTGGAGTTGAAAGTGAGGGAATTTGTGTCTGAAGGAAGAGGTAAGGCCATTCATAGAACAGCTTCTAGCTCATTAATATTTCTTGCTTTTAGTTTTCCCCTTGTTAGCCTACCTACATAATATCCTTCATCAAATCTGAGATGTCACCATCAGCATCACTACACCATCTTTTTGATCCCACTAAAAGGCAAAAATATTGCTGAATACATCATGACAAACCATTGGTCATAAAATGCATCCAGATTTCCAAATGTTATATGTGAAAAAAGATGTGCGTTTTAGTCAGTAAAATACAACTATATAAAACACATGGAGCAAAATAAAAATCACAACTGCCACTTGATTATACCTTTTCAAAAGTGAAGAGTACTCAAAAATGTATTACTGAAATGTATCTATGCAGTTTTTTTCATACTCAAGTTTACCCACAGGATGCCTTAGTAAAATCAAGCTTCTCTGGTTAACTAAAGCTAAATGCAGATCATCAATTTCCTCAGTGACACAATTTTTGTATGTTACACCTTACCTACAACTTTTGTTTCCTATGGGGGGAATTTAAGATAAGACCTGTCACCCCCACCCCTCCAGCCACGCAGGGATCTTAGCTCCCCAACCAGGGATCAAACCTATGCCCCCTGTACAGGAAGCAAGGAGTCTCAACCACTGGCCTCCAGAGAAGTTTCTGTTAGGTTTATTTTTTAACATGGGTTTTTAATTACCAGGATATACCTAATAAAGCTACTGTTACCAAGGTTATAGGACTCCTTTTTCTTAAAAAGCAAAATTTAGTTTTGTTGCTTTCTGTAGGGACACACCAGTTCATCTGCCTAGGTCATCAGCAGGTAAGTAGCACACCTTCTATTGGTAAAGAATTTCTATTATTTAGAAAGTTAACTAGCTTTACTGCATGGAGGAAATATGAAATCTAGTTGAAGCAGGTGTGGGTCAACAGGATGAGAAACAGGTGGTTTTTACATTCTATGCTCCTTTTACAAAGAGTACACAAAATTAAAATTTTACTAACCGTGACTCGACCTAATAATTTCAACAGACAACTCAAGAAAAGCACAGAAAACATTAGGATTCTAACAAAATTATTCATATGAACAGGTTTAATGTAACATGGAATGCAGAAGATAAGAACCAGTAGTGAAGTATCTTAATTCTTATTGCAACTTAAAAATTAAAATCAAAATAGGATAGTGACCAGAATAATAGTACCATTATAGTCACATTAAATAGAAAAGCTTCCATCAACATCTTAAAGATGTAATAAATGTAGTATGATACATTTTAAAATGTTCCACAACTTTGTAATCCATTTTTCATAAAAATGTTAGAAGACAGGCTTTGGACACCCCATGGAAAGATGAGAAATAAGGTTAGAAATATATAATATACCAGATTTATTTACTAACTCACTGTTAAAAAGTACCTTGTATTTCTCTTAGATATTTAAACATGAATAATCATTATATTTCACATATAAGACAGGTAGTACTTCAGCTACATAAGAATTATAACAACTTTAAGATGTATATTGTCACATTTTATAAGTTAATCTTCATTTCTACTTCTTTTAAAGGCTTACCAGGTTGTCTGCCAGTACAGTATTAGGATTGGCAAATGTTGGACTGTACTACATTTAGTTATATCTAACATCCAATTTCATGTAACATGTGAAATGACACACCCTTAACTGGTATTTAGATATATTTCTTTGAAACAAAAATATTAATTTTATGAATGTGATAAACAATCTTACTCACTGTATGCTTTTTTTCTTTTAATGAGCAGTACAGATAGCAGACACATAACTCCTTACTACCTACACTCTGACCACTAAGAAATGAAGCCAAACTTTAGAAAAATACAATGCAAGAAAAGATTCAAGTTAAAAATATACTCCTTTGGTTAAAAATTATCCCCTTAATAATTTATTTGTAATCTAAACTCAGCATGTCCCACCAGCCCAAAGTAATCTTCTAAGTGTCATTATACTTGTATCACAATCCAGTATTTATAGAGGTCACCTGGTCGCAGCAACAAAATATTTTAACTCAAGGAAGAGAGGATAGCCTTGCTGCATCCGCTCCTTTGATAGATGTCTTTCTTAAAAGATTTTACTTTAGAAACCTCCGGCACATGTAGTTTTCTTCAGATACTGTATATCCAAACTTTTTGTAGAAACCAACATTTTGTGGTAGACATTCCAGGGTAATCTTATAACAGTTCAGTTTCTTGCTTAGCAAAGTAAGGGTTGATAATAACCTGAAATTTTAAAAAGGGTTGGGGGGAGAGGCATAGAGCATTTGTTAATAAAAATGGATATTAATAACAATGTGAGTGAATAGTTTACAAAACTTTGTTTACATTACAAATAGGTTTATATTATGGCCTTTCTTACTATATTCATTTAAAATTCAAGTTACAAATATATAAAGCATTTAAATCACCCAAAGCATTTTATTTTGTTCCAAATATACTTTATGTAGTAATCACTGGTCTATTAATAAACAGAAAACTCACCCCAAGCCCTCTTTACAAGTAGATTTTAAAATTAATGTTAACACCAAAAACTGGCAGCCTTTTAAAAAATATGGCCAAAATTAGTCTTTGTATCTAAATTCTATTCATACTATTTAGTCAACATTCCCACATAAAGTGGATAAATAATTGCTTTGTTCTTTATCATTGTAAAAGCTACCTAAATATCTGTGAAAGAATGTATCAGGTTACCTATGGATTTAGTCTAATTAATATGAAGTGGAAACAAAAACATATACATCTTTATAAATCCTTAAAGAATCCAAACCAAGTATAAAAATGTGATTCTAACTGCCTTAAGGAGAGAAAACTAGGAGTTTCTCATGTTGTCCATATAGGAAAAAACCTCATCATTCTGAAGACGGAACTTCTTGCTTGAAGTTACACAATTATAAAAGGTATGGCTAAGTGAACATGCACCAGAAATACTAGAAATTGGTCTGTTTTGTTCGTGGAAGTGAAGTCGCTCAGTCGTGTCTGACTCTTTGCGACCCCATGGGCTGTAGCCTACCAGGCTCCTCTGTCCATGGGATTTTCCAGGCAATAGCCCTGGAGTGGACTGCCATTTCCTTCTCCAGGGGATCTTCCCAACCCAGGGATCGAACCCGGGTCTCCTGCATTGTAGACAGACGCTTTACCATCTGAGCCACCAGGGAGGATATTTGATAGGTATCAAATACTCTGAATAGTATCTAGCACATGTAATTAATATTTACTGAGTGAATTCCTTAAAACTCAGAAAATATTTAAAAGCGAATTCTAACCTATGAAAGTTAAAAGACTTAGATAAATGTATAGAGGATTATACAGTGTAAGGCCAGTTCAGTATATGGTTCTAAAAGTCATATGACTGAGAACATGTCCTTTGTTTTTAAATATGATAGACAAATTACTTGACTCACCAAAAGTTTCTTCTTCCTAGTAATATGAAAAAGTACTACTATTAAAAGTTAATAACTTTAAGGTGTTGGCTGTTTTAACAGTACAGTTCCAATTTCCAAACTTTATGGCAAAAATTATATATAAAAATACTTTTCATTAAATTCAGTCTAAGCTATAGAGTGAGAATGGGTTCATAATTAATGAGGCTTAAAAAACTTCAAACAGGGAAACATTTTTAACAAGTATCTTGGCAAGAAAATGAAAACTGAAACACAGAGAATAGCTACTTTATCCAGGGTTACCTTGTTTCTGCCTACTTACAATTTGCCAAGCTGCTTTCCTCTGCATTCATCACTAACAACAACATCTTCTACTCGTCCTCTCTGAAAATATTTACAGTGTTTAAAAGACTAAGCATGTAGGTTTTGTTTTTAGTTAAATCAACAAATGATGGTAAGAATTCATTGATAAATGTTTTATAAACCTTCAAAAATTGCAAATTTTTAAACATTATAGAGGAAATAATACAGTGAATCGATTTGTGACCTAATTCACCCATATCCTGAACCATCCCATCCCATTATTTTAAAACAAATCTCGGAATCCACATCACCAAATAGTAATCTTGTTATTAAGGTACTACATCCATTATCCTATTCCTGCTTAAAAGCAGTTTATTTCAGACATACAAATACAGTATACTAATTTCTAGTACAGAAACCACACCAAAATTCATACCTCACAGAATACATTCCAAGTGTTTCAATCATATTCTCACTGCGTTATCTAGATCTCATTTTCTTTACTATTTCCTGTGAATCATGAGGAGTGAAGGGACTCTACAGGCATTAGAAGGGTCATGATTAGAACATATTATTCTGAACCCTTTACCACTGGGAAACTGATGGGAATTTGTGTTAATGTAGTACATTCCAAGTGTCATTTTTGAAAAAAATTAGCATTAGTGATTCCAAACATTACTGCCAAATTCTACAATGCTGACTTGATTTCTCTACATCTATACCACTTTTCTTCAAGAAGATTAGAGATAACAAGGGAACGTATCATGCAAAGATGGGCTCGATAAAAGAGAGAAATATTATGGACCTAACAGAAGCAGAAGATACTAAAAAGAGGTGACAAGCATACACAGAAAAACTGTACAAAAAAGATCTTCACGACCCACATAACAGTGGTGTGATCACTCACCTAGAGCCAGACATCCTGGAATGTGAAGTCAAGTGGGCCTTAGAAAGCATCACTACGAACAAAGCTAGTGGAGGTGATGGAATTCCAGTTGAGCTATTTCAAATCCTGAAAGATGATGCTGTGAAAGTGCTGCTGTGAATATGCCAGCAAAGTTGGAAAACTCAGCAGTGGCCACAGGACTGGAAAAGGTCAGTTTTCATTCCAATTCCAAAGAAAGGCAATGCCAAAGAATGCTCTAACTACCGCACAGTTGCACTCATCTCACATGCTAGTAAAGTAATGCTCAAAATCTCCAAGCCAGGCTTCAGCAATAGGTGAACCGTGAACTTCCTGATGTTCAAGCTGGTTTTAGAGAAGGCAGAGGAACCAGAGATCAAATTGCCAACATCC
>SJYX01011111.1:330040-340189 GCA_006410675.1 Oreotragus oreotragus
AAAGTGAAAGAGGAGAGTGAAAAAGTTGGCTTAAAGCTCAACATTCAGAAAACGAAGATCATGGTATCCGGTCCCATCACTTCATGGGAAATAGATGGGGAAACAGTGTCAGACTTCTATTGGGCGGCTCCAAAAGTACTGCAGATGGCAATTGCAGCCATGAAATTAAAAGATGCTTACTCCTTGGAAAGAAAGTTATGACCAACCTAGAAAAGGTCCGTCTAGTCAAGGCTATGGTTTTTCCAGTGGTCATGTATGGATGTGAGAGTTGGACTGTGAAGAGACCTGAGTACGGAAGAATTGATGCTTTTGAACTGTGGTGTTGGAGAAAACTCTTGAAAGTTCCCTGGACTGCAAGGAGATCAGTCTTGGTTGTTCATTGGAAGGACTGATGTTGAAGCTGAAACTCCAATACTTTGGCCACCTGCTGCGAAGAGCTGACTCATTTGAAAAGATCCTGATGCTAGGAAATATTGAGGGCAGGGGGAGAAGGGGACGACAGAAGATGAGACCACCCTTTTGGCAGAAAGTGAAGAGGAACTAAAAAGCTTCTTGATGAACGTGAAAGAGGAGAGTGAAAAAGTTGGCTTAAAGCTCAACATTCAGAAAACTAAGATTACGGCATCCAGTCCCATCACTTCATGGCAAATGGAAGTGGAAACAGTGAGAAACTTTATTTTGGGGGGGCTTCAAAATCACTGCAGATGGTGACCACAGCCATGAAATTAAAAGACGTTTGCTCCTTGAAAGAAAAGCTATGACCTACCTAAACAGCTTGTTAAAAAGCAGAGACATTACTTTACCAAAAAGGTCCGTCTGTTCAAAGCTATGGTTTTTTCCAGTAGTCATGTATGGATATGAGAGTTGGACTATAAAGAAAGCTGAGAGCCAAAGAAATGATGCTTTTGAACTGTGGTGTTGGAGAAGACTCTTGAGAGTCCTTCACTTCAAAATCACTGCAGATGGTGACCACAGCCATGAAATTAAAAGACGTTTGCTCCTTGAAAGAAAAGCTATGACCTACCTAAACAGCTTGTTAAAAAGCAGAGACATTACTTTACCAAAAAGGTCCGTCTGTTCAAAGCTATGGTTTTTTCCAGTAGTCATGTATGGATATGAGAGTTGGACTATAAAGAAAGCTGAGAGCCAAAGAAATGATGCTTTTGAACTGTGGTGTTGGAGAAGACTCTTGAGAGTCCTTCGGACTGCAAGGAGATCCAACCAGTCCATCCTAAAGACCAGTCCTGAGTGTTCATTGGAAAAGATCCTGATGCTGGGAGAGATTGGGGGCAGGAGGAAAAGGGGACAACAGAGGATGAGATGGTTGGATGGAATCACCGACTCTGCACAAAAGTTTGGGTGAACTCCGGGAGTTGGTGATGGACAGGGAGGCCTGGTGTGCTGAGATTCATGGGGTCACAAAGAGTTGGACACGACTGAGTGACTGAACTGATAACAGTTCTAACACAGGACAATTTTTAGCAAACAATTCATATTAATAACATTTTGTGTCTCACAACTCTTAAGAGAATGGGAAAATGACTAAGTGATTTCTAGAAAGCAAAACTATTCAAGGCTATATTTTGCTCTCATTTTGCAGTAAAAAGCGGTGGGAAAACACC
This sequence comes from Oreotragus oreotragus, assembly GCA_006410675.1. NCBI lineage: Eukaryota > Metazoa > Chordata > Mammalia > Artiodactyla > Bovidae > Oreotragus > Oreotragus oreotragus. The sequence continues at coordinate 331,663 of SJYX01011111.1, forward strand.
TGTCTGATGGAAACGTGAAGTTGATATCCATTTTACTTATAAGCATTAATGTGAACACATACCTTAGCACAGGAATGGATGAATTTATGTTCTATTATCAGAGTTGCTGTAGCAACTATCTGGCCTAAAGTTACATCTTCCACAACTGTAACATAGTAATCCCCAGATTTCTTCATGTGCTCAAAAGATTCTGTGGAAATTTGAAAAGAGTATTACATAGACATTAAACTTTATTAGGTGCTAAAAAAAAATACTAGAATTAGCTGAAATAATTTAATGAATATTTAAAGCTATTTTACTACAGTAAATTACAACTTTGTGTCTAGAGAAAATGTCAGTTATTAAGCATGACCATGTATTTGAAACATCAGCAGTCAGTCCTGAGTAGAACATAGTACATACATTTCAAAGATCTAGCAGAATGAAGGAAGGCTAATATAGCTATTTTACAATCTGACAAAGTTTTCAATTTTCCTTGTGTGATCACAAGTGTTTCATGATTACATGACCCATTTTAGAAATACAATTATCATTTTTGTTTGCTTTGAAAGCACCCTGTGAAATAGATAAAAAATAAGTCTCCATTTCCCAGTAATTTTTCCAAAGCCACTTATCAAATAGGAGCAAAAATGGAATAAATAGCTTCCCCTCAAACTGACTTATATTGATGAAATAACGATTTCTCATCTAATATTCCCGCAAAGAAGAATTTCAGAATAAAAACTGAGCCCAAGAGTATTAACATACTGTTTATTTCCACAGTTGTATTCTAGTAATGGGTCTGAAATAGGAAGAAATAGATTCAAAGAAGGAAAACAGGATGACAAAATAATAACCTTCATTTCAAGAGCGTCATATAGAGTACAAAATAAAATTACCTATTGAAGAAAATGAAGAAGATAGGAAGACAGTGTTAAGAGCACTGGATGGAATTAGGAAGGTTGTAGTTTTTTTCCTTACCAATAACTCCCTGTGATTTTGGGTAAGTCAATTGACCTTTTTGGGTTTCTATCCTCACATATTTTTATTACATTTTTTGTTGATGAAATTTCTCTGCCACCCAGGTTCTATGCTATAGTAATTATCTAAAAATAGCCAGGTATTTTGTAAAACAGTCGTAGTTACTTTTGGATTCTAGAATAGATTGGCCACATTAAACAAATAATAGCTAATTTGTTACTTGAATATTTTCCAGCTATTTGAATAAAACAAGTAGACACTGAACAGAGTTTGAAACAAAAATAAAATCTGGTTTCCCTTTATTTCTTTTTCTTCAGGAAAAAGGCTGTAGGACTTACTCATAAATTGTTCTGGGTTGACAACTCCAGTCTCCGTCAGCTGACCTAGTACCTTAAAAAAACCTAGTTTTGAAAAACAGATTTCAAGTCATGAGAAGAGCAAATATATATTAAAAGAAGCAATGTGTCAAGCTGGTGGGCATTATTTTTTCAAAACTTCCTGTAATGAACCATTCTTATTTTAAAAGATTAAACAAACCCATTCTTTCTATATAATCAATATGTAAAACAGTAATAGATTTTACTAATGTTTTTGCCTGCATAAGATTTTTGGAATAGTGCTGACCTTAAGACTCAGTATATAGAACCAGCATATACAGTTTTAAGTGTAATTTGCAGTAGATTCAATGCAAGGGATGTCAAATTTTCCCAAATATGTGCTTTGGTTTTACTTAAAAATGCAAGATTCTCATTATGACCAAATATGATATTATTTGTAAAATACAACATTGTTGAGATAACAGTTTTTTTAAAGATTACTGATTAATGTTATGTTAATATGAACAGCATATACGTTTGGGAATCTTAACTTTTATATGCTGAAGAACTGATTTGACCAAAATAATTTAAGATTTCCTGCCAAAAGAAACTGTAAAAAGTTGATTTTTGATTACTGAAATTTAAGGATATTATTTTGGAGAATTTAGATATTAAAAAAAGGAATACATGTAGACAAAACCTTTTGCAACTATCCAAGGCAAATTATCTTCATTCTCATTTTCCATCCAGATTCTTAGAGAAGTTTCTTACTTTTGTGTCTTTATACAAGGTAATTTCCCCCTTTTGGCTGCTTAATTAGGAAGGAGCACTGTTGTATATAAGTCATTTGAAATGGTGTAATACAGTACTGTAGTACAGTAATATCTGGCCTATACACATTGTAATTCTCACTTTAAAATTTAAGCACAAAAAAGTAATACGAAAGTCAAATATTTAAAAAAATTATCAGCATCATCATGTATGTGGAAAAAACAATGCTAACTATAATGCTAACTAGCATTTGTAAACTGAGCCCATACCTCTATTTAAATCAGCAGTACAAAGAGGCCTCAAAACCAAACCTTCTCCAGGATGTGTTGGGGAAATGGCTGGAGAAAATGTAGCTGTATTCTGACTCCAGTCCACTTCTTTGAGTAGACTTGGGTCAAACATAGGAGTTTCATCAGGTTTCATCTTTGCAGTAAGATCTAAAACAAAATTTGAAATGTTAAGGCATTTTATTTAACAGAAAATTTTTGACTGGCAAGATTGTCAATTTCTTAATAAAAATAAATGGCACTTAGAAAAATCTTTAACAGGTATGCAAGATACTTATTTTAGTCTATCCTGAATGTAACATCAAATGCCACAGCTAGAGCTATATAGAAAACTCAGAAATTCTGTCATATAGTAAATGAATGACAAAATTTAGAAGTTGTTACACTTTTAAACTCCATTTTTCTAACAGGACTTTTAAAACATTTTTTCCTATGGGCCAGTGCTACTAGCGTAGCATTTTGAATAACTGACTTTTAAATGACTTCCTTTATTTTTTTTTTTTATATTATTGGATTAAGGAATAATTTGTTGGTTTTATCTGATACTAAGGAAGACTACTGAGCATGTACCTTTAAAAAATATATATGAACCATGAACAGAATTCACTGGAATATTTGATCTCAGCTATGATAAATTCACACTAAGTATCTATTGGATTTTGTTCTGATAGCAGGTTTTCTAAAAATCTAGAAGTTGCTCAGCTGCATCTAAGCAACTTTTTAAGAATAGCCTGTTTTTCATGCTATTGAAAAATGATCAACAGAAATGGTCAGGTTCTTATTAGTTGTAGTCTTAATAAAACTGAAACTAAATGAAAGCTATAATGCTAGAATGAAAAACATGAAGCATAGAAATGGGTGGGGGGCACAGTTCTGTAGAAGAGGGTTGCTGGAGGAAACAGTCTTCCAAACTACTAGGAGACTGTGTGGTAACACTAAACTTTCATTTTTAACACCACACCCAGTTAACAGAAGCCAGAGTTGATCCTTGAACAGCACGGGTTTAGGGCGCCAATCCTCCATGCTGTCAAAAATGCACAGTAGAAAATTTGCATACAACTTGTACTCCACCCTTCATATCTCTGGTTCTATAACGGGGGATTCAACCTACTTTGCAATGTGTAGTACTGGAATACTACTGAAAAAAATCTGTGGGTAAGTGGATCCTTGAAGTTCAAACCCATCTTATTAGGTCAACTGTATTCTATTTGATACCTGCCTCTAGTTCTTTGAAACAAAGAATTGAAAGACAAATCTATGTATATGCATAATATACTACCATAAAGCAATACAGGAAAAAATTAAAGTCCACTTAATAACAGAATAACTTCCCCCAATAATCCAGCTCCCAGATGTTCTCTTATTTCATAAATCACAGTATGTCTAAGAGCAACTATTTTTAGCTTTTCCATAAACTAGATTATATTGTATAACCCAATGTAACTATATAGGGAATGCTGCAATCTAGCAGAGGCTTTGGGAAGGTAGTGTGGTGTAATAATAATAGAAGTTATTATTTGTTCAGCACTTATTATATGCCAGGCATAGTTCAAAGAACTTTACACATTACTGACTCATTGTAATAATCCTAGAGGTACTGATGATGATTATCTCCATGTTAACAGATGAGGAAATGCAGGTGTAGACAAGTAACTTGCCCAAAGTCACAAAATTATAATAGCAAAGCTGAGACTGAAACCTAGACAAGGAAACACCACAAGCTCTAGAGTCAGACCTGATATTCAGATGTCAACTGTCTGATCATGGCTATGTAAATTAAACAATATTTCTTCATTTGCAAAATGGAGATGAAACTGTTGAAGAAATGGCTTAGGGTATACAAACACCTGACAGTGGCTTGCACACTATACATGCTCAATAAGATATAATTTAGTTAGCTACTCGTTTAAAATTTATTCTTTTATATGTTCATGTTAACTTTTCTAACATATATTCGTGTTTTTTCACTTTTAATTTAATTCATGAGTCATACTGCTGGGTACAGTGGCTACAAAAAGGTTATGCTTATGTTAAACTGAAAACATTCTTGGAAAGGAAGAAAAAACTTGCTCTAAACACTATGCTTGGATCTAAGAACAGTAAGGAAAGGAAATTGTGATGATTAAAACAATCATTCATAAATTTAACCAGCTTATGGTCTATTTGGGGACTTCCTTTGTGGCTCAGCAGTAAAGAATCCACCTGCAAAGCAGGATGCAGGAGACTTAGGTTTGACCCCTGGGTCAGAAAGATACTCTGGAGGGGCATGGCAGCGTGCTCCAGTATTCTTGCCAGGAAAATCCCATGGACTGTAGTGGGACATGACTGAAGCGACTGGGCACACACCCATGGTTCATTTGAAACAGGTTTTTTAATAAGTAATTTAAGTGCGTGCACTTTTAATATTTGTCCCAGATAATTGGGCCCCTGAAGCTCTTGAGTACTCTAATCTGAAAGAAGGGGCTTCCCTGATAGCTCAGTTGGTAAAGCCACCGCCTGCAATGCAGGAGACCCCGGTTTGATTCCTGGGTTGGGAAGATCCTCTGGAAAAGGGATAGGTTACCCACTATAGTATTCTTGGGCTAGAGAATTCTAGCCCAAGAGAAGGGAACAGCTACCCACCCAGTATTCTGGCCTAGAGAATTCCATGGACTGTTTAGTCCATGGGGTACCAAACAGTTGGACATGACTGAGCCACTTTCACTTTCATTTGGGCTTCCCTTGTGGCTCAGTTGGTAAAGAATCAGCCTACAATGCAGGAGACCAGGGTTCTATCCCTGGGTCAGGAAGATCCTCTGGAGAAGGGAATGGTAGTCCCTTTAGTATTCTTGTCTGGAGAATCCCAAGGACAGAGGAGCCTTGTGCCCAGGGTTCAATCTCTGGGTCAGGAAGATCCTCTGGAGAAGGGAATGGCAATCCCTTCAGTATTCTTATCTGGAAAATCCCAAGGACAGAGGAGCCTGGTGGGCTACAGTCCATGGCTTGCAGGGTGGTACACGACAGAGCGACTAACCCCCCAAATTTAGTCAAAGCAGCACTCATAGCCTATATTTGGAAAATAAGAATTTCAGGCTAGTTAAAATTCTTAAAGCATTCTGGATAGAAATTATCCATATTCTTGTCACAATCAAAAATTAATATCAAAATGTTTATATGAGCTATTTTATAAAACAGAGTCGTCTCCCGCATTGCAGGCAGATGCTTTACTGTCTGAGCCACCAGGGAAGCATACTTAATGTTACCTTCTTTTATGTTCACTTCCCTGGTGGCTCAGAGGTTAAAACGTCTGCCTCCAATGTGGGAGACCTGGGTTCAGTCCCTGGGTCGGGAAGATCCCCTGGAGAAGGAAATGGCAACCCACTCCAGTATTCTTGCTTGGAGAATCCCATGGACTGAGGAGCTTGGTGGGCTGCAGTCCATGGGGTCACAAAGAGTCGGACACGACTGAGTTACTTTACTTTACTTTACTTCTTTTATTTTACTATGTCCCCATGTAGTAAACTTCTGTTCAGTCCAGTTCAGTCGCTCAGTCATGTCCGACTCTTTGCAACCCCATGAATCGCAGCATGCCAGGCCTCCCTGTCCATCACGAACTCCTGGAGTTCACTCAAACTCACGTAGTTCACTCAAACTCAGGTCCATTGAGTCAGTGATGCCATCCAGCCATCTCATCCTGTCGTCCCCTTCTCCTCCTGCCCCAATCCCTCCCAGCATCAGTCTTCCAATGAGTCAACTCTTCGCATGAGGTGGCCAAAGTACTGGAGTTTCAGCTTTAGCATCATTCCTTCCAAATTCTGTTGGTGTCTAATATATTGAGCAAGTTAAAGTAAAATGTGATTTGATACTAAATTTCAAAAGATTTTAGAAAAGAGCAAAATTGTTAAGTTTGTTTGGTTTGCAAAAGATAATTTTCAGTATCTTCAAGTGCCCCCAGGTACCACGTTAGGAATTTGAAGCCGAATTCCATCATTATCACTGGAGTCTTATTTGGGGTTTGGTGTTTTTTTGGCCAGGGGTGGGAGTGAGGGGTGTGCTGCTTGTGGGATCTTAGCTTTCCAACCAGAGATCGAACCCAGGTCTACGACAATGAAAGCACCAAGTTTTAACTGCTAGACTGCCAGGGAATTCCCTCGTTGGGGTCTTACTTTGAAGATTTTAGATTAATTTTTAAAACTGAACCCTAACCGTTAAAGTATTTCTCAAAAACCTATTTAACTTCTAAGTTAGCATGTATTTAAAGGCCCATAATGCCTAAGATTAGCACAATAAATGCCTAGTGAATGAATAACAAATGGTATAAGACTTATCTGGAGGTCATTCAGAAAATCCAGAAGAAAAAAAGATTTCCAAACTGCCACAACGGCGAAGGCATTGGCACCCCACCCCAGTACTCTTGCCTGGAAAATCCAATGGACGGAGTAGCCTGGTGGGCTGAAGTCCATGGGGTCGCTATCAGTCGGACAGACTGAGCGACTTCACTTTCACTTTTCTCTTTCATGCATTGGAGAAGGAAATGGCAACCCACTCCAGTATTCTTGCCTGGAGAATCCCAGGGATGGGGGAGCCTGGTGGGCTGCCGTCTATGGGGTCACACCGAGTCGGACATGACTGAAGTGACTTAGCAGTAGCAAACTGCCACAAATTATATCACAAAAACCATACAGCAAATTCATTTTTACTAAGATCACATCAGTTGGTTGACTGTTCTTTGGACACAGTTTCAACAGGTTTCGCACCATCTTTACTGATATACAAGGGGATGAGCTGCTGCTAGGAACAAGTAACTGAAAGCAACAAGTAATAGATACTGGGAATGAAGATTTCAGAAGTTGATATAAAAATTTAAAAAACAATCTAAGGTCAAATCTAAACTTGTCTTTGTATCTCATGAGCTCTTGGAGCATTACTTTATTTAGTACACGGTTAAAGCAGGAAGGGGGACCTTGTGCTGTCTGAGACTTTGGGGATCGTCTACATACATTTCATAACAATTTCAGTAATAATTTGAATTTTGTTTGAACCTAAGAACACTTCATTCACTGATTATTTTAATAGACCTGGCTATATTATGCAATTACACTTCAGTTGAGAATTTTAAAATTTCTTGATAGTTTATTTGATTCCTATTATTTAGGCCTTATTCCCAGCCTATCCATGAGCACGCTAGAGCACGTGGAGCTTTCGGAACTTGACCTCAAGGTAATAGCCAATGAGTGAATCTTAAATCCTCCAATGTCGTTCTTGCCCTACAGTACCATACTCAGTAGAGGCCAATCTTTACATCATCGTGCCAGACTGGGAGCTATCTCCCCTCTTCTAAAAAATGTCAGTGAATCCTGCCTAATGAAACTGACCTAAATGATTTCCTGAGATCCATTCTAGGATTCATTGACGAGTGTATATCCTAACAAGACTAATCGCCCTTCAATTTTGTATGGCATTTTAAGAGTTCGATTTACATAAATGTTAGCTCCTGTAAGAGAAGTCACAGTACTTAAGTGTTTCTAGAGGGTAGAATCCCCCGAAAGAGACAAAGGATGTCCGTCTTTCCCACAGTGAAACCCCAATTTAATCAGTGCAGGAGGTGATCTTCGGAGCAGAAACAGGTCCTCAAGTGGCTCCTGACCGCCGTGGGGGTGCACCTCCGAAGGGAACAGGGGGGCCAACGGCGTTCATGCCCGTTTCAAAACCGAAGGCGGCAGAGACTGAACAGCTGTCTCAATCCTCCACATTAAAGCTGCCGAACGAAGAGTTAATTTCACCCTAGTCTCTGCTCCTGCCTTGCCAAGGCCACCTCCTGCATGGCTGGACCATTGGCCACCATCCCTAACCTCTGCTCCAGGCGTGCGTTCGCTCAACTTGCTCCAAACTGCCCTCTACGCCCCCATGTGCACCCAGGTGGCGAAGATAAATGCCTGGAACCCCGAACGGAATCTGCCCCCGCCCCTCGCCGGGCCTAGCTCGCCTCGCCCGGGGGTAGCAGTCACACCTGTTTGATAAACCTGAAGGCAGGCCCAACCCGGCACTCAGGGCATCGGGTCCGGATCCGCTCTCTCTCCCGACCCCCAGACCCTCTCACCTGTAGAAGTCAGCAGTCTGCGCTCCTCTCCAGGTTCGACGGATTCTCACCCACCCGGGTACACTGCACTGGATCCGGATCCGGCTTCAGAGCCAGCCCCACCTCTTCCCGCC
>SJYX01011111.1:344194-366329 GCA_006410675.1 Oreotragus oreotragus
GGTGATTTCTCTGGGACTACACCGGCCCGCGCGCCGGGAGGAGTCCTCATCTCGGCCCGCACCTCGCTTGTCAGGCTCCCACTACAGCCTCGGTGTCGCGGTTTAACTGGAAAATAATTTTGCCTCGGAATCAGCTAAGCACTGTAAGTGGTGACTAGGGTGCGTATCTTTGATTCGGAGACCACAGTCTCCTCGCCTTGCCCTCTTGTTTGCCCCTTGTTGCACCTTCCCTCCAGAGTCAATTCATTCATTGATTAGAACTTCGGGTACTCACTGGAGGCTCGAAGCTCCTCATCCCGTTTTCTGAGTCACAGATCCTGCCTCTGTGAGGTGGAGCCCCTGCATTCTACTCTAAGACTACGTTTTATTTCCCGCTCAAACCCTTTTTGGATGAACACGGTGACTCAGCTGCGGCGACTTTGCCTCCCAGAAGGCAGTTGACAGTGGGTGGTCATTTTCAATCTTGAGTCTAGGAGAGAAGTGTTACTGTCCTCTCACATGATGATAGAGAGAGGTGTGGGTAGAAGTCAGGGACGCTGCTAAATGTTTTACAGTATACAGGACAGCTCCCCACAACAAACAATGACCTGGCCTGAATGTCAGTATTGCTGAAGTTGAGAAACCCTGGATTAGGATAAGAAAACTGACTTCTCCGACCTCCTACCTCCCAAGCGACTTACCTAACTAGCAGGTGTCCTCATTTCACAGATTGGGAAACAACTTCAGAGATGTTAACTACTTTACATAACCAAAGTTATATAGCCAGTAGCTCTTCTTCCTTGTCTTGTATCATAAATTTCAATTTATTGACTTTGTTTTTAATACTTCAAAGAATTAGCATTTTCTGCTTATTTGTGAGACTTAAATTTCAGATAACTTTCTGATTGGTGTATTCTCAAACCTTCAAATATCTCTATCCATCCTTGTTTTTGCCTTCATGTATACAAAACAATTAAGATACAAACAAACGTAAACACTAATCTTAAGAAGGGGGCTTCCTAGGTGGCACTTGTTCAATTTCTCAGTCGTGTCCGACTCCTTGAGACCCCACGCAGCGCGCAGGATTTCGTGTCCTTCACCATCTCCCAGAGCTTGCTCAAACTCATGTCCATTGACTTGCTGATGCCATCTAACCATCTTGTCTTTGGTCATCCCCATCTCCTCTTGCCTTCCATCCTTCCCAGCAATCAGGGTCTTTTCCAATGAGTCTGTTCTTCCCATTAGGTGGCCAGAGTACTGGAGCTTCAGCATCAGTCCTTCCAATGAATATTCACAACTGATTTCCTTTAGGATTGACTGGTTTGATCTCCNTCCGACTCCTTGAGACCCCACGCAGCGCGCAGGATTTCGTGTCCTTCACCATCTCCCAGAGCTTGCTCAAACTCATGTCCATTGACTTGCTGATGCCATCTAACCATCTTGTCTTTGGTCATCCCCATCTCCTCTTGCCTTCCATCCTTCCCAGCAATCAGGGTCTTTTCCAATGAGTCTGTTCTTCCCATTAGGTGGCCAGAGTACTGGAGCTTCAGCATCAGTCCTTCCAATGAATATTCACAACTGATTTCCTTTAGGATTGACTGGTTTGATCTCCTTGCAGTCCAAGGGACTCTCAAGAGTCTTCTCCAGCACCATAGTTTGAAAGCATCAAATCTTCAGTGCTCAGCCTTCTTAATGGTCCAACTCTTACATCCATACATGACTACTGGAAAAACCATAGTTTTGAATATATGGACCATATTTATTGGCACAGTAATGTCTCTGCCTTTTAATACTGTCTAAGTTTGTCATAGCCTTTCTTCCAAGGAGCAAGCGTCTTTTAATTTCATGGCTGCCATCACTGTCCGCAGTGATTTTGGAGCCCAAGAAAATAAAGTCTGTCACGGTTTCCATTGTTTCCCCACCTATTTGCCACAAAGTGATGAGACCAGATACCATGATCTTTGTTTTTTGAATGTTGAGTTTTAAGCCATCTTTTTCACTCTCCTTTTTCACTTTCATCAAGAGGCTCTTTAGTTCCTCTTCACTTTCTGCCATTAGGGTGGTATCATCTGTATATCTGAAGTTATTGATATTTCTCCCTGCAATCTTCATTCCAGCTTGTCTATTTAGCCCAGCATTTCACATGATGTGCTCTGTATATACGTTATATTTAACTTATATAGCAAGGTGACAATATACAGACTTGATGTACTCTGTTCCCAATTTGGAACCAGTCTCTTGTTCCATGTCCAATTCTAACTATTGCTTCTTGACCTGCATGCAGGTTTCTCAAGAGGCCAGTAAGGTGGTCTGCTATCTCTTTAAGAATTTTCCACAGTTTTTGTGATCCACACAGTCAAAGGCTTTAACGTCATTAATGAAGCAGAAGTAGATGTTTTTCTGGAATTCTCTTGCTTTTTCTGTAATCCAACGGATGTTAGCAATTTGATCTCTGGTTCCTGTGCCTTCTCTAAATACAGCTTGTACTTCTGGAACTTCTCAGTTTGTGTTCTGTTGAAGCCTACCTTGAACGATTTTGAACATTACCTTGCTAACATGTGAAATGAATGTAACTGTGCAGTAGTTTGAACATTCTTTGGCATCGCTCTTTGGGATTGGAATGAAAACTGACCTTTTCCAGTCCTGTGGCCACTGCTGAGTTTTCCAAATTTGCTGGCATATTGAATGCAGCACTTTAACAGCATCATCTTTAAGGAATTGAAATAGCTTGGCTGGAATTCCATCACCTCCACTAGCTTTGTTCTAGTGATGCTTCCTAAGGCCCATTTCGCACTCCAGGCTGTCTGGCTCTAGGTGGCACTAGTGGTAAAGAACTTGCCTGCCAATGCATGAGATGTAAGAGACATAGATTCCTGGATCAGGAAGATCCCCTGGAGAAGGAAATGGCAACCCACTCCAGTATTGCCTGGAGAATCACCATGGGCAGAGGAGCCTGGTGGCCTACAATCCATAGGGTCGCAAAGAGTTGGTCTCAACTGAAGCAGCTTAGCATGCATGCAATCTTAAGAAACATACAACCTTGTTTTCTTTCAGACTTCTAGCCCTATGTTTACAACAAGTTCCTCCTGAGCAAAAGAACCCTGTGGATTTTATAATTTATCAGTGAAATAATCAATTACAAAATTGATCACAAACCACAGGGGTTCTAAGAGGTACCCCAGAAGATCTGCATTCAAGACATACTACTCCCTCATTGTACCATGGGAACCCATTTCTTCCTCAACAGTCAGATTCAGTCAATCTGGTCAGCCAGTGACCCTCTTTTCTTTGACTATCACAATCAGTTCAAGGTAGCCCAGTGACAGTATTATCAGTGAAATAATCAATTACAAAATTGATCACAAACCACAGGGGTTCTAAGAGGTACCCCAGAAGATCTGCATTCAAGACATACTACTCCCTCATTGTACCATGGGAACCCATTTCTTCCTCAACAGTCAGATTCAGTCAATCTGGTCAGCCAGTGACCCTCTTTTCTTTGACTATCACAATCAGTTCAAGGTAGCCCAGTGACAGTATCAACTTATAGTTTAATAGAACCATTGATGTGTCCTCTAGTGATTTTTTTATAGTTTCTTTAAAAAAAAATAGAATTGGCATAAAACATTGTATTAAATATTAGTTTTAGGTCTTCAACATGATGATTTTGATATATGTATTATATATATGGGGAAGTGATCACCACAGTAAATTTGGTTAACATCCATAAACCTCACATTATTGCAAATTTTGTGTGTGTGTGTGATGAGAATTTAGGATTTGTTCTCTTAGCAACCTTCAAATATATAGTACAGTGTTGTTAACTATGGGCTTCCTGGATGATATGGTGGTAAAGAATCTGCCTACAAATGCAGGAGATGCAAATTCAGTCCCTGAGATGGGATCCCCTGGAGAAGGAAATGGCAACCCACTCCAGTATTCTTGCCTGGGAAATCCTATAGACAGAGGAGACTGGCGGCCTACAGTCCATAGGATCACAGCAGAATCAGGCACAGCTTAGCAACTAAACAACAATTGTTCATTATAGTCATGTTGCTCAGTTCAGTCGCTCAGTCGTGTCTGACTCTTTGCAACCCCATGGACTGCAGTAAGCCAGGATTCCCTGTCCATCACCAATTCCTGGAGCTTGCTCAAACTCGTGTCCACTGAGTCATTGATGCCATCCAACCATCCCATCCTCTGTTGCCCCCTTCTCCTGCCTTCAGTCTTTCCCAGCATCAGGGTCTTTTCCAGTGAGTCAGTTCTTCCCATCAGGTAACCAGAGTATTGGAGCTTCAGCATCAGTCCTTCTAATAGATATTCAGGATTAATTTCCTTTGAAGGTGAAGGTGAAGTCGCTCAGTCGTGTCCGACTCTTTGCGACCCCGTGGACTGTAACCTACTAGGCTTCTCCATCCATGGGATTCTCCAGGCAAGAATACTGGAGTGGATTGCCATTTCCTTCTCCAGGGGATCTTCCTGACCCAGGGATCGAACCCGGGTCTCCCGCATTGGAGGTAGACGCTTTAACCACTAAGCCACCAGGGAAGCCCGTGGCTAAAATCCTAAATTTCCTTTAGGATTGACTAATTGGATCTCCTTGCAGTCCAAGGGACTCTCAAGAGTCTTCTCCAGCACTACACATCAAAAGCATCAATTCTTTAGTACTCAGCTTTCTTTATAGTCCAACTCTCACGTCCATACATGACCACTGGAAACAGCATGAAGTGAAGTGAAGTTGCTCAGTTGTATCCGACTCTTTCTGACCCCATGGACTGTAGCCTACCAGGATCCTCAGTCCATGGGATTTTTCAGGCAAGAATACTGGAGTGGGTTGCCATTTCTTTCTCCAGGGGATCTTCCCAACCCAGGGATCGAACCCAGGTCTCCCACATTGTAGGCAGACGCTTTACCGTCTGAGCCACCAGGGAAGCCAGAAACACCATAGCGAAAGTGAAAGTGAAGTTGTTCAGTCATGTCCGACTCTTCGCGACCCCAAAGACTGTAGCCCACCAGGCTCTTCTATCCATGGGATTTTCCAGGCAAGAGTACTGCAGTGGGTTCCCACTTCCTTCTCCAGGGAATCGGATCTTCCCAACCCAGGGGTCGAACCCAGGTCTCCTGCACTATAGGCAGACGCTTTACTGTCTGAGCCACCAGGGTACAAGAGTGATCCATAGCTTTGGCTATACAGACCTTTGTTGGTAAAGTAATGTGTCTGCTTTACAATATGCTGTCTAGGTTGGTCATAACTTTTCTCCCAAGGATATATATTTTTTGGTGTTAGTTTTAGAAGGTCTTGTAGGTCTTCATAGAATCATTCAACTTTAGCTTTTTTGGTATTAGTGGTTGGAGCATAGACTTGGATTACTGTGATATTGAATGGTTTGCTTTGGAAACAGAGATCATTCTGTCGTTTTTGAGACTGCACCCTAATACTGCATTTTGGACTCTTTTGTTGACTGTGAGGGCTACTTCATTCTTCTACGGGATTCTTGCCCACAGTAGTAGTTATAATGGTCATCTGAATTAAATTCACCCATTCCAGTCCATTTTAGTTCACTGATTCCTAAAATGTTGATGTTCACTCTTGCCATCTCCTGTTTGACCACTTCCAATTTACCGTGATTCATGGGCCTAACATTCCAGGTTCCTATGCAATATTGTTCTTTAGAGCATCAGATTTTACTTTGATCATTAGTCACATCCACAGCTGGGCACTGTTTTAGCTTTGGCTCAGCTTCTTTATTCTTTCTGGAGCTGTTTCTCCACTCTTCTCCAGTAGCATATTGGGCAGCTACCAAACTGTGGAGTTCATCTTTCACTGTCCTATCTTCTTGCCTTTTCATACTGTTCATGGGGTTCTCAAGGCAAGAATACTGAAGTGTTTTGCCATTCCCTTCTCCAGTGGCCCATGTTTTGTCAAAACTCTCCACCCTGACCCGTCCATCTTGGGTGGCCCTACAAGGCTTGCCTCATAGTTTCATTGAGTTAGACAAGTGATCAATTTGGTTAGTTTTCTGTAATTGTGGTTTCCATTCTATCTGTCCTCTGATAGATAAGGATAAGAAAGTTATGGAAGCTTGCTGATGGGAGGGACTGGCTGTGGGGGAATCTGGGTTTTGCTCTGATGGGCGGGGCCATGCTCAGTAAATCTTTAATCCAGTTTTCTGTTGATGGGTTGCTTCAAAAATCACTGCAGATGGTGACTGTAGCCATGAAATTTAAAGGCTCTGGCTCCTTGGAAGAAGACTATGACAAATCTAGACAGCATATTAAAAAGCAGAGGCATTACTTTACTGACAAAGGTCTGTATAGTCAAAGCTATGCTGTTTCCAGTGGTCATGTATGGATGTGAGAGTTGGACTATAAAGAAAGCTGAGTGCTAAAGAATTGATGCTTTTGATCTGTGGTGCTGGAGAAGACTCTTGAGAGTCTCTTGGACTGCAAGGAGATCCAATTAGTTAATCCTAAAGGAAATCAGTTCTGGATATCCATTGGAAGGACTGATGCTGAAGCTCCAATACTCTGGCTACCTGATGGGAAGAACTGACTCACTGGAAAAGACCCTGATGCTGGGAAAGATTGAAGGCAGGAGAAAGGGGCAACAGAGGATGGGATGGTTGGATGGCATCACTGACTCAATGGACATGAGTTTGAGCATGCACCAGGAGTTGGTTATAGACAGGAAATCCTGGCTTGCTGCAGTCCATGGGGTTGCAAAGAGTCAGACACGACTGAGTGACTGAACTGAGCTTCTTCCAAGGAGCAAGCATCTTTTAATTTCTTGCCTGGAGTCACCATCTGCAGTGATTTTGGAGCCCAAGAAAATAAAGTCTCACTGTTTCCATTGTTTCCCTATTTATTTACCAGTAAAGTAATGGAACCGGATGCCATGATCTTTGTTTTTTGAATGTCGAGTTTTAAGCCATCTTTTTCACTCTCCTCTTTCACTTTCATCAAGAGGCTCTTTAGTTCTTCTTCGCTTTCTGCCATAGGGTGGTGTCATATGCATGTCTGAGCTTATTGATATTTCTCCTGGCCATCTTGATTCCAGCTTGTGCTTCATCCAGCCTGGCATTTCACATGATGTACTCTGCATATAAGTTAAATAAGCAAGGTGACAATATACAGCTTTGATGTATTCCTTTCTCAATTTTGAACCAGTCCATTGTTCCATGTTCTGTTCTAACTGTTGCTTCCTGACCTGCATGTAGGTTTCTCAGGAGGCAGGTAAGGTGGTCTGGTATTCCCATCTCTTTAAGAATTTTCCACAGTTCCTATGTTGTGTGTGTGTGTTTGCTAAGTTGCTTCAGTTGTGTCTGACTCTGTGACCCTGTGGACTATAGGCCACCAGTCTCCTCTGCTTCATTGTTGGATACATGTAAGTCTATAAATGCTATACCTTCTTATTGGATTGACCCCTTTATCATTCCTCTTCATCTCCTACTATAGGTTTGTCTTTAAGTCTTTTGTCTGATGTAGATATAGCTACCACAGTTTTCTTTGGTTTTTGTTTACATAGACTAGTTTCATCACTTTTTGTCTCCATGTGTTCTTAAAGCTGATGTAAGTCTCTGGTAGACAGCATTTATTTCAGTCTTGTTTTTGTTTTGTTTTTTATCCATCAGCTATTCTATATATTTCAGTTGGAGAATTTATTCCATTTATATACAAAGTATTAATAAGTATGAAGTTATTGGCATTTTGCTGATTGGTTTCTGTGTGTTTTGTAATTCGTTTGTTCTCTTCTTCTCTTGCTCTCTTCTGTTGTGATGGGTGATTTTCTGTAGTGGTAATCTTTAATTTCTTTATCTTTTATATACCTACTATAGATTTTTGCTTTGTGGTTATCATGAGGCTCACATGAAATATGCTATATTTGTTAACAGTCTATTTTAAGTTGATAATAACTTAAGTTTGCACATATTCTGAAGCTCTTCATTTTTACCCCCTTCACATTTTGTATTTTTGATTTCACAGTTTGCATCTTTTTGTGTATGCATTAACAAATTACAGTAGTTGTAGTTATTTTCCGGGTTTAGACTTCCCTGGTGGCTCAGAGGTTAAAGCGTCTGCCTCCAATGCGGGAGACCCGGGTTCGATCCCGGGGTTGGAAAGATCTCCTGGAGAAGGAAATGGCAACCCACTCCAGTATTCTTGCTTGGAGAATCCCATGGACTGAGGAGCTTGGTGGGCTGCAGTCCATGAGGTCACAAAGAGTCAGACACGACTGAGTGACTTTACTTACTTAACCCACCACCCTTACAACATTAGATTATTCTAAATTTAACTCCATGTCATTAAAGTCTTTTTCTGGAATTTTATCTTGTTCTTTTCTTTGGAACTTATTCCTCTGTGTTTTCCATTTTCCCTGACTGTCTATATTGGCTTAATGCCATGTCTCAGTCTTGAAGGAGTGGTCTGATTTAGAAGATGGAACTTCTTCAACACTGTTGTAGCGCCTGCCTCTCACTTAAACCTTTGTGGTTATCCAAGCAGCCTTCTGTGTTCTTACAGGCTCCCTGTAGTTCAGGATCTGCCAAGATTTGTCTGCATCCCAAAGAGGAGGCTCTCAGTCAGCACCTAGAGGGGGACTAAATGGAAGCCAGACCCTCAGGCAGCATACTTTAGTAGGTGAATATTTTCCTTCCGGGGAGGACTGATAAATGAATCTGTTTGCTCCCTCTCTGCTGAGCCCTGAGGGGAGAGCTAGTTTAAAACTTTTTTCTTTTTTGCTATCATCCCATTGAACCCATGAACGTAAGGCCCACAGGTCGCTGATGCCAGACCTCTGAGAGGCAATCACAAAAGCCCAGGTGGCAGATGTGTGCATAAGCGCCTCTCTCAGAGACACCAGTAGTATAGAGAGGGGCACAGAGCGAGCGTTAAGGTGGCGCCCACTGGCCTCCCTGGGCTGTGGAGAGGAGGGTAGTCAGCCCCTCAGGCCACTGCTATTAACAGAGCTAACAGTCTTCTCTCGTAGAAAGACTGGTCAGTTCAGTCTGCTCCCTCCACTCTGGGCTCGGAAGGGATAACAGAAGCCTCACTGGCCACCAAAGCCAGGAGAGCAAGTGGCATCCTCCAGGCAGCAGCCACAAAACCTGGGGCATCAGACATGCACACGAGCCCCTTTCTGGAAGATCCCGGCAACCTGGACGAGGCAGGGGGAGAGCGCGAAGATGAACCCACCAGCCCCCGCGGTTTCTGGAGAGCAATACAGTCAGCCCTTGGAAGCCTTTTAAGTTAGAAGCCTGTCCCTTGGGCTTTTAAGGTTAGTGACTGTCCTCTTTCATGGAAAGACGAGGTGCGTTTCAGTCTGCTGCCCCTGCGCTGGGCCCCGGAGTTTAACCACAGGGAATCCACACAATCTAAGAACTATCTCTTGGATTAGTTTGCTATAGCCTTGTGGGTCTCATGTCTGCAATCCCTGTTGGCTTTCCGAGCCGATGTTTTGGGGTTCATTTCTCAGGTGGAAGTCTTAAGAGTTACGATACCAGCAGTGGGGTCCAAACCCTTCAGTCCTCTGGGAGAAGCTGAGTTGTGAGTTCTCCGCTGGTTTTATGCCACTGCACGGGATGAGGTTTATGGTGAGACTGTGTCCCATCTACCCGTTTTGATGTTGGGGGGTTTGGTTCATCTGATGTGTATGAGTTGCTCAGTTAGTTTCCAGATATCTTTCGAAGGAAATCAGTCTGTGTGTAGCTATAGATTCAGTGTGTCTGTGAGAAGTGGTTTCAGGATTCTCCTGTTTTGCCATTTTGAAGCAGAAAAACATTTTTCAGTTTCGTATAAGAAATGCTGCATCACCAACATTCTTGTTGGGATGGGTAATGATATTATGTGGGAAAAAATGAATATCAGTGATTGAATTGAAAAGCGATTCAGGATGTGGGATTCAATGAGGAGTTTTAAGAATACCTTAACCGATTTATTTTCTTCATATTTTTCTCTCAGTGTATGCACAAGAACTAGATATAATGATCCATGTTTAGTTAAGTATAAAGGACTCTTAAGAGTTAACATTCCAAGTAAGAAGAAAGTGTGTGTTATAGTTTTTAATTGGCCATATTTTTCTTTCTTAGTGGTTTATAATAAACTAATTTTAACTAATAGCGCATCTTATAGTAGGTATATCTTAAATAAACTGCTTCATTTGGTTCTCATATGAATACTGTGAGATCAGGCGAATGAAGTTTGGGGAATTTTCATTTTCTTACTGGTGAGGTTGTATTTTATTTTATACTTTTGCTGCTGCTGCTGCTAAGTCGCTTCAGTCGTGTCCGACTCTGTGCGACCCCATAGACGGTCACAATCTAAGAACTATCTCTTGGATTAGTTTGCTATAGCCTTGTGGGTCTCATGTCTGCAATCCCTGTTGGCTTTCCGAGCCGATGTTTTGGGGTTCATTTCTCAGGTGGAAGTCTTAAGAGTTACGATACCAGCAGTGGGGTCCAAACCCTTCAGTCCTCTGGGAGAAGCTGAGTTGTGAGTTCTCCGCTGGTTTTATGCCACTGCACGGGATGAGGTTTATGGTGAGACTGTGTCCCATCTACCCGTTTTGATGTTGGGGGGTTTGGTTCATCTGATGTGTATGAGTTGCTCAGTTAGTTTCCAGATATCTTTCGAAGGAAATCAGTCTGTGTGTAGCTATAGATTCAGTGTGTCTGTGAGAAGTGGTTTCAGGATTCTCCTGTTTTGCCATTTTGAAGCAGAAAAACATTTTTCAGTTTCGTATAAGAAATGCTGCATCACCAACATTCTTGTTGGGATGGGTAATGATATTATGTGGGAAAAAATGAATATCAGTGATTGAATTGAAAAGCGATTCAGGATGTGGGATTCAATGAGGAGTTTTAAGAATACCTTAACCGATTTATTTTCTTCATATTTTTCTCTCAGTGTATGCACAAGAACTAGATATAATGATCCATGTTTAGTTAAGTATAAAGGACTCTTAAGAGTTAACATTCCAAGTAAGAAGAAAGTGTGTGTTATAGTTTTTAATTGGCCATATTTTTCTTTCTTAGTGGTTTATAATAAACTAATTTTAACTAATAGCGCATCTTATAGTAGGTATATCTTAAATAAACTGCTTCATTTGGTTCTCATATGAATACTGTGAGATCAGGCGAATGAAGTTTGGGGAATTTTCATTTTCTTACTGGTGAGGTTGTATTTTATTTTATACTTTTGCTGCTGCTGCTGCTAAGTCGCTTCAGTCGTGTCCGACTCTGTGCGACCCCATAGACGGCAGCCCACCAGGCTCCCCCGTCCCTGGGATTCTCCAGGCAAGAACACTGGAGTGGGTTGACTAGTTCAGAGATTTGTTCTCTGTAACATTCAACCACAAACTTAGAGCATTTTTACTGTTGAGTAGATCATGTTCCATAATGACACTTTTCTGAAAGTGGGATATTACAAATGAAAGATGAAAGATGGGAGTTAAGCATAGGTGTTTTATGCATGGAGTCAGGGAACACTCAGATATGACAGAAAATCCTGGATGGGAAGCAGAAGATTAAGGCTGGGAGAAATGTGGTGGTATGCAGGGTATCTCAGGTCTGGTCAAAGTGCTTTCATGGCATTTATTGTTGCCTTATAGATTTAGGTCTTGTTCTTGAATCTTTCAAAGGGGGTTCATTTCTCCTAAACTGTGCCTTCAGATTATATAGCTGTCAGTTTGCCTGGATTGGTAGTCAAGTTCTTCCTTCTATACAGAAGAAACCAATTCTGGAAGGATTATTAGTTTACAGGATCGGTGGGAAGCCTGGTGAGACCCAAGATCAGACAATGATGATAGAAACAGCCAGTATCCCAGTGAGCTGCTCAGAATCTGGAATGACCAGGATTTTGGCCTTTCAGTTTCCTCCTGTCCAAAGTCAAATGTTGTTCAGTTCCCAAAATGGGGATTCAGATCATGGGCAGCCAGCAAAGCTACTTATACACTGTATTATTATATATTATGCCATATATGTTTTAATATCACTGAATAGAGCAGTTAAAAATACATTTTATGTAGCCATATTTAGCTGTAAGGAATTATTTTTTTATTATTGCATTTTTTTTAAAGAGCACTGTTAAGTACAGTTGTTGCTATTCAGTTGCTAAGTCGCGTCTGACTCTTTACAACCCCATGAACTGCAGCCAGGCTTCCCTGTCCTTCACTATCTCCTAGAGTTTGCTCAAAACTCATGTCCATTGAGTCAGTGATGCTATCTAAACATCTCATCCTCTGCTGCCCTCTTCTCCTCTTGCCCCCTGTCTTTCCCAGCATCAGGGTCTTTTTCAGTGAGTTGGCTCTTTGCCCAAGGATTGGAGCTTCAGCATCAGTCCTTCCAATGAGTATTTATTGTTGATTTCCTTTAGGATTGACTGGTTTGATCTCCTTGCAGTCTAAGGGACTCTCAAGAGTCTTCTCCAGCACCACAATTGGAAAGATTCAGTTCTTCGGCACTGAGCCTTCTTAATGGGCCAACTCTCACATCCTTACCTGACTACTGGAAAAACCATAGCTTTGACTATTGGACCTTTGTCAGCAAAGTGATGCTTCTACTTTTTAATATACTGTCTAGGTTTATCATAGCTTTTCTTCTAAGGAGCAAGTGTCTTTTAATTTCGTGGCTTCAGTCACTGTCTGCAATAATTTTGAAGGTGAAGGTGAAGTCGCTCAGTCGTGTCCGACTCTTTGCGACCCCGTGGACTGTAACCTACTAGGCTTCTCCGTCCATGGGATTCTCCAGGCAAGAATACTGGAGTGGATTGCCATTTCCTTCTCCAGGGGATCTTCCCGACCCAGGGATCAAACCCGGGTCTCCCGCATTGGAGTCAGACGCTTTAACCACCAAAAAAATATAGTCTGTCACTGTTTGCATTTTTTCCCTATCTATTTGCCATGAAGTACAGTTGACCCTCTGTATCTAAAAGTGTGCATCCATGGATTCAACCAAATATGGAGCAAAACCTTAAAAGAATTCCAGAAAGTTCTAAAAAGCCAACTTGAATTTGCCATGCATGGGCAACTATTTACATAGCATTTGCATTGTAGTAGGTATAATGAGTAATCCAGAGATGATTTAAAGTATATGGGGAGGATGTGTATAGATTGTATGCAAATAACATGCCATTTTATATAAGAGACTTGAGCATCTGGAGATTTTGCTGTCCCCAAGATAGCCCAGTTGGAACCAACTTGTTGCAGGTATTGAGGGATGACTTTCCTGGAAAACCTGCAAAGCATCCCCAGAACTTAATCCTGCTATAGGCATGGCCATTTTAATTAATTCCTTCCTTGCCAAAAGTTAAAATACATAGGAATATTATTCTCCTAGAAAAAAATCCAGTTTTATAACAAAATATATGATTCCCTTGCTGAAATTGACCTGTAAAACCAGGCATGCCTATATGGATGGTAGAGGGCCATTTTTAGACGTTTCTTAATTACACCAAACTCCAGCGGTCGCTTGAGTTCCGTCTCTGAATTCATAGTCTCTAAGTATCTAACACGTCATTTATCTGTTTGCTTATTGCTTACTGCAAAGGCAATGAATGATTATTTTAAAATTTGCAACATTACAGAAATGCAGAACGAAGAGTATTAAGTCCCCATAACGCTGCCCTCAGGGATAACTCCTGTTAACAACTTGGTAGCTTGTTCTCCAAACTGCCTGGGTTCCATTTCCAGCTTCTGCTTTTAGCTGGCAGCCTTGGACCGGTTATTTGCCCTCATGCTGCCTCACTTTCCTCAGTGTGATATTAATGGCTTATGGGGGTTCGTGAGGGTTTTAATAAGATAATGTGTAAAGTGTTCAGTGTAGTTCCTGGCATATAGAAAGAGCTTAATGAATACTAGTTTTTCTACATGTATTCATCTGGATAAGCTAGATTACGTCGCCATTAACAAACAAGCCCCCAAATCTCAGTGATTTAACACAGCGAAGGTTTTTTTCTTGCCAGTGCTACGTGTCTTACACAGATTGGCAGGACCATTTCCTCATGCAGTCATGCAGAGACCCAGGGTACTGGAGAGTCCACCATGCTGTGGTCGCACCCTGGAATACAAGGTCCCTTTAGTCACCATAGCAGTGAAAAGAGACGGTAAAATCTCACGTGGAATTTTTACTGCCTGAGCCCATAATTCTCCCCTTCCAATTGCAATTTATGGGCCATAACTGCAGGTAAGCTGAGAAATGTGGAGTGAAGTGGCTGAGTGCGACTACCTCTGTCACGATCCACTTCTTTCCCCTCAGCATGGTATATTATTATTTAAACTGTGATGTAGTTTTCTATTTCTTTAAACTTACCATATTATGGACATCTCTCCATATCAATACATGTTCATGTATTAATCATTAAGGCCTTCTGTGTGTCAGGCATTTTTCTAGGTATGGGGTATACCAATGGAAAAAACATTTGATAATCTCTGTCTTCATACAGTTTAATGCATTGCAAACAGAAAGTGTAACATTTTTAAGTATGTTAGAAGTAATGAATGTTATGAGAAATAGGGATGTGTTGGGAATACAGTCTTTAAAACATTTTTATTGGAGTAGAGTTGCTTTACAGTGTCATGTTAGTTTCTGCTGTACAGCAAAGTGAATCAGTTATACATACACGTGTATCCTCTCCTTTAGATTTCCTTCCCATTTAGGTCAACACAGAGCACTGAGTCAAGTTCCCTGTTCTCTGTACAGTAGGTTCTCATGTCTATTTTATACACAGTAAACTCCAGTACTTTGGGCACCTCATGAGAAGAGTTGACTCATTGGAAAAGACTGATGCTGGGAGAAGAATCTGCGTGCAATGCAGGAGCCCAGGGTTCGATCCCTGGGTTGGGAATATCCCCTGGAGAAGGGAATGGCAACCCACTCCAATATTTTTGCCTGGGCAATCCCAAGGACAGAGGAGCCTGGCAGGCCACAATCCATGGGGTCTCAGAGAGTCGGACGCAACTGAATGACTAACACTTTCCCTTTTACTGAAAGGCATGATGAAGTAAGTTTTGTGACTATTTTCAGAGGATGAATGTTCCAAGAAAATAAAATGATATGTGGTTTGGTGATGTGTACATGAAAATGCATTTTTCTATTTTTATGTGTGTTTAAAATCTTCCATGAAAAAAATTAAAAACAAAAATGTAGCCATGACTCTTTTGTAACCCCATGGAGCTTGCCAGGCTCCTCCTCTGTTCATGTAATTTTCCATGGGTTGCCATTTCCTCCTCCAGGAGATCTTCCCAACCCAAAGATTGAACACGCATCTTTTGTCTCCTGCATTGGCAGGCGGATTCTTTACCATTGGCACCACCTGGGAAGCTAAACATTTAAAGGCATGAGCAGGTGCAAGAAATGGAATTGTCCAGGCAAGAATACTGGAGTGGGTAGCCGTTCCCTTCTCCAGGAGATCTTCCTGATCCAGGGATTGAACCCGGGTCTCCCACATTGCAAAAAGATTTATTACAGTCTGAGCCACTAGAGAGGTCCAGTTGTAAGACTCACATCTAAATTTTATGTCTGCATTTTGGAAAAGAAAAATCATGATAGAAAATTTAATAGATCTTCAACATTTTCTAAAAAAAAAAAAAAAAGAGGGTTTATCAATTTACTTCCTCAGAAACAATGTTCTAACCTGTTTATTTCTCTGCATCCTCACTAATTCTGGGTACTGTACAGTCTAGCATTTGATTACATTTTGCTGTTTATCACTGCATACTTGTATATGTTAGTCTTGTTTCTCTAATTATTTGTTAAACTCTTAATCATTACTTTTTTATCTCCCTTTCAGTCATTCCTTTAACATGTTTAGACATATCAGAAATTCTCTATGGAAATTATGGAATGAGAAATAAAACTTAATGATAACTTTGTTAAATATAATATCAGTCACTAATCATTCTCACAGCATTTTGTTATGTTGAGAATGTAAAAGAAAAAAGTAAGCCACATGAAATATTATATCCACAAGCGACTTAAAAGTTTTGAGGATTAGAGAGATCAAAAATACTTTAGGCACTTTTTTCAAGTAATTGGCCAATGTGAGGTACAGTTGGATAGAGACTTTTCTTAGTCACATACTTGCCATGATGTTTCCACTAGAAATTTTGTTCTTTCAGTGATTTCCTTTCTGTTGCCATAGAATTAGGCTACATTATGCAAACATTTGAGTAAATTCAGTTTTTCCTTAAAATGACCAAGAGTCTCAACAGTTAGATGACTATGATTGAAACAAAAAATGAAATCAGCCCAGTTTGGTCCAGAGTTTACTAGATTGTCTCACACTTAGCCAACCAGATTGTGAGGGTACACCCAGGCCCCAAGGAGGAGTGTCTGAGAGAGCACTCACTTAGAACCACCCTGCATTTACTGGAAGTGGTGACAGGCTTGGTCAAGCAGTGAGAAACTCTTGTCAAATTGTCTGTTGTTAGTCACACAACTGGAACATCATGTTTAAAGGAAAATGCATGAAGCTGCTAGGAAGCTATGTTGGAAGAGCTGTGGCCAAAGAAAAGAGAATTCAATCTAGAGAGAACTGCACTTCATTGCGGGGAAGGCAATGGCACCTCACCCCAGTACTCTTGCCTGGAAAATCCAATGGACGGAGTAGCCTGGTGGGCTGCAGTCCATGGGGTCGCTAACAGTCGGACAGACTGAGTGACTTCACTTTCACTTTTCTCTTTCATGCATTGGGGAAGGAAATGGCAANCCACCCCAGTACTCTTGCCTGGAAAATCCAATGGACGGAGTAGCCTGGTGGGCTGCAGTCCATGGGGTCGCTAACAGTCGGACAGACTGAGTGACTTCTCTTTCACTTTTCTCTTTTATGCATTGGGGGAGGAAATGGCAACCCACTCCAGTATTCTTGCCTGGAGAATCCCAGGGATGGGGGAGCCCGGTGGGCTGCCGTCTATGGGGTCACACAGAGTCGGACACGACTGAAGTGACTTAGCAGCAGCAGCAGCAGCACTTCATTGACCCAGATGACTTGGAAGTCTGATGCATAGAGACTCTTGTTTTCATAACTTAGTTCACCCTCATTATGATGTAGTCTGTGAGGCAGAATCTCTATTTTGAGAACAGTGTTGTTACCTCAGGAAGGAAAGATGACTGCATTATACTGACATTCAGTTGGAAACATTTTTAGGATTTAGAATGATTTATTTTTTCAGTATCAGACTATCTACTCACCGGCCTTATTTAATCATGAAAACAGCAATAGTGGCCATACCTCAATGTCAAACACAGAAAACATAATAGCATCATTATAATTCAAAAGCTGCAAAACTGCTTTGAGACAATAAATGGGTATTTCGATCTCTGAACTTCAATTTCCTCCTGCGAAACGTGGAGACACAGATTATCCTCCTTCTGTATTTTACTGGTATGGTTTGAGTATACGAAAATCCCAAGCCTGGTTCTTCCAGGCAGAACCCCGAACAAAGGGAAACTAAAGAATTATAAAAGAGCCATTCACATGGCCCTCATATATTCCCTATGTTAATTACTAATCCTTCTCTGAAGGAAGGATTTCCTTAGACTTCTATCTGAGGATAGAGCTTTGCTTTATACTCCTCTAATATATCACAGATTCTCTAGTCAATGATCATTCATTCATTCTTTTGTGTGTTGATCATTTGCCAAATATTAAGATCCTACCATATACCAAGAAACAATGCTAAGGGCTGGAGATCTAAAGAGAAATAAGATAGACAACTTCCAGCCCTTATGGAACTGATAACAGAGCAAGGGACACCAGTGTTACACAAATATCTATAAATGCACTGAGATTATGCAGACACAGTGCAGGGTGTTGTGGGAGCTTTCAACCTGTTTGGGAGGTCACAGTGGATTTTTTGAGATATCAAAGCTAAACAAGAAAAATGAGGAGAAGTAGGCGAGGTGAAGAATAGAGGGGAAAGTGATTTAGGCAGAGACAACAGCACGGAGTTGATTTTGAAGTACTGTGAGAGGAAAGCCAGAGGGGCTGTGGTGAGAGGCAGGAGCCAGTTCTCGGGGGCCTCACTGAGGGCTTTGTCTCTATTCTGAGAGTGATGGGAGGGAAGCCATTGGAGTTTCCTATTTATTTATTTTGTTTTATATGTTTAAGCAGGGAAGTGACATGGTCACTTGCATTTTTAAAAGATCATTATAGGCACTATGTGCAGAATGGAGGAGATGATCCTGTACAGATACATGTAGAGAAAGCAGTTAGGAGGCAGTTAGAGGAAATAGATTAGGAAGTTGGCAGAGAAGAGGAAGAAAAAGTGGACTGAGTCAAGAGATACTTAAGGGACAGAGTCAATAGGATTTGATTGTGAAGAAAGGATGAATCAAGGCTGACTTCTAGATTTCTGGCCAAACCGAATGGGTGGATGTCATTTATTTAAATAAGGAATCCTGGAAGAAGAGAAGGTTTGGGGAGGAGAGTCATGAATCATAATTGACCAGCACATAGCATAGACAATAAGACATTTAGAATACAAAAACCTTAGAATGCAAATTACATCTGCTAAGTCACTTCAGTCATGTCTGACTCTGTGTGACCCCATAGACAGCAGCCCACCAGGTTCCCCGTCCCTGGGATTCTCCAGGCAAGAACACTGGAGTGGGTTGCCATTTCCTTCTCCAATGCATGAAAGTGAAAAGTGAAAGGGAAGTCGCTCAGTTGTGTCCGACTTTTCGCGACCCTATGGACCGCAGCCTACCAGGCTCCTCTGTCCATGGGATTTTCCAGGCAAGAGTACTGGAGTGGGGTGCCATCGCCTTCTCTGACAAATTATATATAGATATACAAATATAGGTTCTCGTTAAAATTATGTTTATTACTTAATCCCCAAGTCTTGCTTTGTAAGTTCTGGATATTTATATCCTTTTAGTGGTCGGAAAAGGCAATGGCACCCCACTCCAGTACTCTTGCCTGGAAAATTCCATGAACAGAGGAGCTTGGCAGGTTACAGTTCATGGGGTCACAAAGAGTGAGACAGGACTGAGCACACGCACACACATACGTGCACACATTTTCTTATGGATTCTAAAACGGTTGCAAAATCAAGTGGGCCTTAGGGAGTACCACTATGAACAAAGCTAGTGGAGGTGATGGAATTCCAGTTGAGCTGTTTCAAATCCTAAAAGATGATGCTGTGAAGGTGCTGCACTCAATATGCCAGCAAATCTGGAAAACTCAGCAGTGGCCACAAGACTGGAAAAGGTCAATTTTCATTCTAATCCCAAAGAAAGACAATGCCAAAGAATGCTCAGACTACCGCACAGTTGCACTCATCTCACACACTAGCAAAATAGTGTTCAAGATTCTCCAAGCCAGGCTTCAACAGTACATGAACTGTGAACTTCCAGATGTTTAAGCTGGATTTATGAAAGGCAGAGGAACCAGAGATCAAATTGCCAACATCTGCTGGATCATCCAAAAAGCAAGAGAGTTCCAGAAAGACATCTATTTCTGCTTTATTAACTATGCCAAAGCCTTTGCCTGTGTGGAGCACAACAAACTGTGAAAAATTCTGAAAGAGATGGGCATACCAGACCACCTGACCTGCCCCTTGAGAAACCTGTATGCAGGTCAAGAAGCAACAGTTAGAACTGGACATAGAACAACAGACTGGTTCCAAATAGGAAAAGGAGTACATCAAGGCTGTATATTATCACCCCACTTATTTAACATATAGAGTACATCATGTGAAATGCCAGGCTGGAAGAAGCACAAGCTGGAATCAAGATTTCTGGGAGAAATATCAATAACCTCAGGTATGCATATGACACCACCCTTATGGCAGAAAACGAAGAAGAACTAAAGAGCCTCTTGATGAAAGTGAAAGAGGAGAGTGAACACTGTCTCTTATACACATCTAGATGTGTATAAGAGACAGCCTCTAATATATCACAGATTCTCTAGTCAATGATCATTCATTCATTCTTTTGTGTGTTGATCATTTGCCAAATATTAAGATCCTACCATATACCAAGAAACAATGCTAAGGGCTGGAGATCTAAAGAGAAATAAGATAGACAACTTCCAGCCCTAATGGAACTGATAACAGAGCAAGGGACACCAGTGTTACACAAATATCTATAAATGCACTGAGATTATGCAGACACAGTGCAGGGTGTTGTGGGAGCTTTCAACCTGTTTGGGAGGTCACAGTGGATTTTTTGAGATATCAAAGCTAAACAAGAAAAATGAGGAGAAGTAGGCGAGGTGAAGAATAGAGGGGAAAGTGATTTAGGCAGAGACAACAGCACGGAGTTGATTTTGAAGTACTGTGAGAGGAAAGCCAGAGGGGCTGTGGTGAGAGGCAGGAGCCAGTTCTCGGGGGCCTCACTGAGGGCTTTGTCTCTATTCTGAGAGTGATGGGAGGGAAGCCATTGGAGTTTCCTATTTATTTATTTTGTTTTATATGTTTAAGCAGGGAAGTGACATGGTCACTTGCATTTTTAAAAGATCATTATAGGCACTATGTGCAGAATGGAGGAGATGATCCTGTACAGATACATGTAGAGAAAGCAGTTAGGAGGCAGTTAGAGGAAATAGATTAGGAAGTTGGCAGAGAAGAGGAAGAAAAAGTGGACTGAGTCAAGAGATACTTAAGGGACAGAGTCAATAGGATTTGATTGTGAAGAAAGGATGAATCAAGGCTGACTTCTAGATTTCTGGCCAAACCGAATGGGTGGATGTCATTTATTTAAATAAGGAATCCTGGAAGAAGAGAAGGTTTGGGGAGGAGAGTCATGAATCATAATTGACCAGCACATAGCATAGACAATAAGACATTTAGAATACAAAAACCTTAGAATGCAAATTACATCTGCTAAGTCACTTCAGTCATGTCTGACTCTGTGTGACCCCATAGACAGCAGCCCACCAGGTTCCCCGTCCCTGGGATTCTCCAGGCAAGAACACTGGAGTGGGTTGCCATTTCCTTCTCCAATGCATGAAAGTGAAAAGTGAAAGGGAAGTCGCTCAGTTGTGTCCGACTTTTCGCGACCCTATGGACCGCAGCCTACCAGGCTCCTCTGTCCATGGGATTTTCCAGGCAAGAGTACTGGAGTGGGGTGCCATCGCCTTCTCTGACAAATTATATATAGATATACAAATATAGGTTCTCGTTAAAATTATGTTTATTACTTAATCCCCAAGTCTTGCTTTGTAAGTTCTGGATATTTATATCCTTTTAGTGGTCGGAAAAGGCAATGGCACCCCACTCCAGTACTCTTGCCTGGAAAATTCCATGAACAGAGGAGCTTGGCAGGTTACAGTTCATGGGGTCACAAAGAGTGAGACAGGACTGAGCACACGCACACACATACGTGCACACATTTTCTTATGGATTCTAAAACGGTTGCAAAATCAAGTGGGCCTTAGGGAGTACCACTATGAACAAAGCTAGTGGAGGTGATGGAATTCCAGTTGAGCTGTTTCAAATCCTAAAAGATGATGCTGTGAAGGTGCTGCACTCAATATGCCAGCAAATCTGGAAAACTCAGCAGTGGCCACAAGACTGGAAAAGGTCAATTTTCATTCTAATCCCAAAGAAAGACAATGCCAAAGAATGCTCAGACTACCGCACAGTTGCACTCATCTCACACACTAGCAAAATAGTGTTCAAGATTCTCCAAGCCAGGCTTCAACAGTACATGAACTGTGAACTTCCAGATGTTTAAGCTGGATTTATGAAAGGCAGAGGAACCAGAGATCAAATTGCCAACATCTGCTGGATCATCCAAAAAGCAAGAGAGTTCCAGAAAGACATCTATTTCTGCTTTATTAACTATGCCAAAGCCTTTGCCTGTGTGGAGCACAACAAACTGTGAAAAATTCTGAAAGAGATGGGCATACCAGACCACCTGACCTGCCCCTTGAGAAACCTGTATGCAGGTCAAGAAGCAACAGTTAGAACTGGACATAGAACAACAGACTGGTTCCAAATAGGAAAAGGAGTACATCAAGGCTGTATATTATCACCCCACTTATTTAACATATAGAGTACATCATGTGAAATGCCAGGCTGGAAGAAGCACAAGCTGGAATCAAGATTTCTGGGAGAAATATCAATAACCTCAGGTATGCATATGACACCACCCTTATGGCAGAAAACGAAGAAGAACTAAAGAGCCTCTTGATGAAAGTGAAAGAGGAGAGTGAACAC
>SJYX01011111.1:367241-390641 GCA_006410675.1 Oreotragus oreotragus
TTGGGGGCAGGAGGAGAAGGGGACGACCGAGGATGAGATGGCTGGATGACATCACGGACTCGATGGACGTGAGTCTGAGTGAACTCCGGGAGTTGGTGATGGACAGGGAGGCCTGGTGTGCTGCGATTCATGGGGTTGCAAAGAGTCAGACACGACTGAGCGACTGAACTGAACTGAACTCCCTTTCTGAACAGGAGCACTTTTTGGTGTGTGGTGCAAGAGGTGGGCCGAAGTGCAGAGCAGCGAGTAGAAGAGGCAAAGATCAGATCTGAGTTGCTAAGGTGACTGCAATTTGTGAGCCAGTACACCCAAAATGATGGAGCAGTGAAGAGGGGAATCTCATAGGAGGTTGTCCTCAGGAATGTGGCTAAGTGCTTGACTGCACATATGTATGTCAAGGCCATTGTGAGATTGGCCAGGAGAGACTATTAGGGGACTGAGAACCTAACAGAAAAACCACTGCTGAAAGACTGTGGAGCTCCTGTCCATCCAGACTGGAGGGATCTTATTGAGTACCTGGGCATTCAGTTGAAACTCCAGTAAGGTCCATGCCTTAAATTAAGGACAAAACCAGAATAGGATCAAGGCAAGAAAAAAAGAAAAGAATAGGATCAAGGCAGTTCAGTTCAGTTCAGTCACTCAGTCGTGTCCTACTCTTTGCGACCCCATGAATCGCAGCACTCCAGGCCTCCCTGTCCATCACCAACTCCTGGAGTTCACTCAGACTTGCGTCCATCGAGTCTGTGATGCCATCCAGCCGTCTCATCCTCGGTCGTCTCCTTCTCCTCCTGCCCCCAATCCCTCCCAGCATCAGGGTCTTTTCCAATGAGTCAGCTCTTCGCATGAGGTGGCCAAAGTACTGGAGTTTCAGCTTTAGCATCATTCCTTCCAAAGAAATCCCAGGGTTGATCTCCTTCAGAATGGACTGGTTGGATCTCCTTGGATCAAGGCAAGGAAAATAAAAAAAAGAATAGGATCAAGGCAAATCAATGTAATCAACAATGTGCCAGAAAAAAAACTCAACAAGCTTTAAAGAAAAACAGTATCATGCAGTTCCTCACAGTGTAGCAGCCAAAATTGTTCCACGTACAGGAAGAAATTATTGGACAACTAACTCAACAAACAAGGAAATGTGACCCTTAATCAAGAGATAAGACAGCCAATAGAAACAGATATGACCCTGGATGTTGGAATAAGTAGACATAGACTTTAAGACAGCTTTTACAAATACATTGTTCAAGGGTTTAAAGCAAAAGATGATTTTTCCTTGAAAAATGTGAGTAAACAGATGGGGAATCTCAGCAGAGAAATGGAAACTAGAAAAACAGAATCAACTGGAAATTTCATAAGTGAAAAGTGACAGCTAGACAGAGCATTGAGGGAAACTTATTGTCTTAAATGCTTCTATTGGAAATGAAGAAAGGCTAGAAATTAATGCTCAGTGCATAAAACTTAGGAAATTAGAAAAGAAACAGCAGAATAAACAAAATGTATGTGAGGAGACAGTAACAGTAAGAGAGGAAAGTAATAACATAGTAAAGGCCAAAATAAGGCCTTTGTAATATAAGGAATAAGAAAAAGAGTGAAGCAAGGAAGGAGGGGGAGCTAGTATGAAATTGCATTATGGAGCTGGCCATCATTACATGCCAGAGGTTGCTATATCTCTTGGAATAGTCCTTCAATTCTGTCACTCAGTCGTGTCCGACTCTTTGCGACCCCAGCAAAGACTGCAGCACGCCAGGCTTCCCTGTTCATCATCAACAATCTTTCCCAGTATCATGGTCTTTTCCAATGAGTCAGTTCTTTGCATCAGGTGGCCAAAGTATTGGAGCTTCAGCTTCAGTCCTTCCAATGAATATTCAGGACTGATTTCCTTTAGGATTGCCTGGTTGGATCTCTTTGCAGTCCAAGAGACTCTCAAGAGTCTTCTCCAACACCACAGTTCAAAAGCATCAATTCTTCTGCACTCAGCTTTCCTTATAATCCAGCTCTCACATCCATACATGACTACTGGAAAAACCATAGCCTTTACTAGACAGACCTTTGTGGGCAAAGTAATGTCTCTGCTTTTTAATATGTTATTTAGGCCGATCACAGCTTTTCTTCCAAGGAGCAAGCATCTTTTAATTTCATGGCTGCAGTCACCATCTGCAGTGAATTTTGAAGTCCTCCAAAAATAAAGTCTGCCACTGTTTCCATTGTTTCCCCATCTGTTTGCCATGAAGTGATGGACTGGATGCCATGATCTTAGTTTTCTGAATGTTGAGCTTTAAGCCAGTGTTTTCACTCTCCTCTTTCACTTTCATCAAGAGGCTCTTTAGTTCTTCTCTGCCATAAGGGTGATGTCATCTGCATATCTGAGGTTATTGATATTTCTCCCGGCAATCTTGATTCCAGCTTGTGTTTCCTCCAGCCCGGCATTTCACGTGATGTGCTCTGCATATAAATTAAATAAGCTAGGTGACAATATATAGCCTTGACATACTCCTTTCCTGATTTGGAACCAGTCTGTTGTTCCATGTCCAGTTCTAACTGTTGCTTCTTGACCTCCATACAGATTTCTCAGGAGGCAGGTCAGGTGGTCTGGTATTCCCATCTCTTTCAGAATCTTCCACAGTTTGTTGTGATCCACACAGTCAAAGGCTTTGGCATAGTCAATAAAGCAGAAGTAGATGTCTTTCTGGAACTCTCTCACTTTTTCAGTGATCCAACGGATGTTGGCAATTTGATCTCTGGTTCCTCTGCCTTTTCTAAATCCAGCTTGAACATCTGGAATTTCACAGTTCATGTACTACTGAAGCCTGGCTTGGAGAATCTTGAGCATTACTTTGCTAGCGTGTGAGATAAGTGCAGTTATGCTGTAGTTTGAACATTAAGGAATAGTCCTTATGAAGCCTTAAGAAGCCTTTGGACTTTTGCACCTAAAGACCCAAAAAGTACCTGAGTACAATTTTAAAAGAATGATTTAAAAAATTTTTAAAGAATGATTGATTTTCTCCCAAAGGTAGGTAGTTGGTATCTGTAAACTATGATCCTCCTAGACCTCATTCATATCTCAGGTTCCCTTTAATCAACATCCGACACATTTCATGGTGGAAATGAATAACAGAAATAATTGAAATCCATAGAATAATAGCTACCGTTGAGTAAGCACATGGCAGTTTTATGTAATGTTTGATCCTCACAAAGTTGCTTTTGTTATACTGATTTTATTAATGCACAAACTGAGATTCAGCTAATTTAAGGAACTTGGCCAAGGTCACAAAACTAGTAAGAAGCAGACCAAGTCTGGGAACCAGGTCTTTTATTTTGTGTGTGTGTGAACTCCTAAAACAATGCTTTCTCTAGTATACCATGAAGCCTCCTAGAAGAAAGGATTGAGATTCCTAAATCTCCTTTTAGTCAGTACTCTTTTAAAAAAAGCTTATTTGTTTTTAAAAAGTAGATCATTCAAATACATGGTACAAAACTCAAGAAATAACAAGAGCATCCAGTGAAAGCTCTTCTTTTAACCCTGTCCACTCACTCAGTTCCTCTTTTCAAGAGCAACTAATGTTACCAGTTACTTGTGTATCTTTCCCAAAGCATTTATAGAGAAATATAAATATTCTTTTTCATGCGTTTAACAGAAATAACATACATACACACTAGTCTCACCTTGGGTTTTTGCTTTTTACTTAACATCTTGGAATTCACATCCATATTCCTACCCAAAGCTTAGCTAACACTTTGAAATACTCTCATCACTGGACCTTTTATTGTTAAAGAATACCAGAGGTGGTATACTAAAATTTATCTGTTGTTTCCCCTGTCCTACTTATCCACTCCTGAAAGAGTAAACAAGAAGCAAAATAGTTAAGAATCAGGCAACAGGAAAGGAATGGAGAAACATCAAATACAAGCTCAACAGTGGCTCTTAAAAGACTTCTTTTGTTTTCTCTCAGGTTGCTTTGGCCCTAATGCATCTGCAGCTTTCAGGTGTGTTTCGTAAAGTAACTTCTGTTACTGTTCCCTGCTGTGTTTTTGTTCGTATGCATGAGTGGGATGTGACTGTGTATTTGTCTTTCTGGCATCTCAGACCATCTGGGCCCCAGTATTCCAAGATGAAAAGATATTGTGAAAATGAGTGGGAAGCCAAATCTTATTCTTCAAATTTCATAATCCTACGGTCTCCATCACACAATGTGGCACTTGATTGCATTTAGTCTAATGCTTTTCACCAGTTGTTTCTTTTATCTACAGTATTACAGCCTTCAGGGCTGAGACCATACCTCACAGCATGCTACTAAAGCCGCAGTAGGTGCATATGAGTGAGTCCAGAAGGCAGAAGATAGAGTTTGTGACCTTAATACTTACTTCTGTATTGACAAGATTCTAAGAGAGCTGCTTGGGGATGTGAGGTAAGGAGAGGTGAGGATGGAAGTAGATTAGAATCACAAGGAAGATTTCTTAGGATATATGTGCTAGTCCACCCACATTCCTATATCAGCATCTCAGCTGGAGGAGGAAGAGAGGAGAGAGAACGTATTTTGAGAAAGCTTCTTAAGTGATTCTCATATTCCCCCATCCTCATACCCCTAATTGACAACTGTGGCTAAGAGAAAGGAGAGGCACAAAGACAAAAGCCACTCAAATATCCTGTTAAGCTGAAAAGCATTAAACAATTTATTTTTAAAATATTTATTTACTTATTTGGCCATGCTGGGTTTTAGCTGTGGCATGTGGGATCTAGTTCCCTGACCAGGGATCGAACCCAGGCCCCCTGCATTGGGAGTGCAGATGCACAGTCTTAGCCACCGGACCACTGGGGAAGTCCCTTAATTTATTTTAAAGGGAAGAAGATAGGGTTTTCTTTTTATTTCCTAATTTTCTTCTTGTCATCATAGTAGTACACAGAAAGAGCAGACAATAATAGTGAAAGCTGTCTATACACATAATCTAAGAGGCTCAGATGGCTGTGTTTGTGGTTTCCAAGTATTCTAATTTATTCGGTTAAGGTTGTTCTATCTTCTTTGTCGTTCCTTCCCAAAAGATTCACTCAGAAAGATGTTAATGTCCAATAATATATACACTAATATTTTCTAATTTTCTAATTCAGTGCTCCCTAAACTTAAATGAGCACCATGATCACCTAGAGGATTTGTTAAAGCACAGATTTCTGGAATCCATTCTCAGATTTTCTGATTCAGTACATGTAAGGTAGCATCTAAGAATTTTCATTTCTAACAAATTCCCGTTTGATGCTGATGCTGCTAGTTTGGGGACCACACTTTGAGAATGACTGTTCTGGTGACTGTAGCGGGGGAGGGAACCCTAGGAACTAACAAGAGTGATTGAGAATGACAATCACCATATATGTCAATAGGAGAAGATGTTGTAATGCACATTTATGAAGAAGAAATGCTCTTTTAGCATAGTAAAGTCCAGAAGTGTCTCCAGCATTCAGATGAGATTTCTGCGTAATGAGAGCTTTTGACCTAAAATCCATCCTTCCAATGTGAGAATTCACCCATCTTGATGTTCTTTTTTCCCAATCCAGCATAAAATATGTTTTGGATACACTTACTTTTCTCTATCTTTATTGTCATGACCCTGTTCCTAATTACAATCATCTCCCAGAGATTAAATTGCCAACATGCTCTGGATCATTGAAAAAGCAAGAGAGTTCCAGAAAAACATCTACTTCTGCTTTATTGACTACGCGAAAGCCTTTGACTGTGTGGATCACAACAAACTGTGGAAAATTCTGAAAGAGATGGGAATACCAGACCACCTGACCGGCCTCTTGAGAAACCTGTATGCAAGTCAGGAAGCAACAGTTAGAACTGGACATGGAACAGCAGACTGGTTCCAAATAGGAAAAGGAGTACGTCAAGGCTGTATATTGTCACCCTGCTTATTTAACTTCTATGCAGAGTACATCATGAGAAATGCTGGGCTGGAAGAAGCATAAGCTGGAATCAAGATTGCTAGGAGAAACATCAATAACCTCAGATATGCAGATGACACCACCCTTAGGGCAGAAAGCAAAGAACTAAAGAACCTCTTGATGAAAGTGAAAGAGGAGAGTGAAAAAGTTGGATTAAAGCTCAACATTCAGAAAACTAAGATCGTGGCATACAGTCCCATCACTTCATGGCAAATAGATGAGGAGACAGTGGAAACAGTGGCAGACTTTATTTTGGGGGGACTCCAAAATCACTGCAGATGGTGACTGCAGCCATGAAATTAAAAGACGCTTGCTCCTTGGAAGAAAAGCTATGATCAGCCTAAACAGCATATTAAAAAGCAGAGACATTACTTTGCCAACAAAGGTCTGTCTAGTCAAGGCTATGGTTTTTCCAGTAGTCATGTATGGATGTGAGAGCTGGATTATAAGGAAAGCTGAGTGCAGAAGAATTGATGCTTTTGAACTGTGGTGTTGGAGAAGACTCTTGAGAGTCCCTTGGACTGCAAGGAGATCCAATCAGTCCATCCTAAAGAAGATCAGTCCTGGGTGTTGATTGGAAAGACTGATGTTGAAGCTGAAACTCCAATATTTTGGCTACCTGCTGCGAAGAGCTGACTCATTTGAAAAGATCCTGATGCTGGGAAAGATTGAGGGTGGGAGGAGAAGGGGNTGGGACCCTCCATCCACATGGCTCAAGCTCATTTCCAGGTCTCTTTCCCACCCATCTCACTTAGGCCAAAACGCAACTGTATACAAATGAGGTGGCCAGAGTGTGGCCTGGCACCTGGGGTGTCCACACATTGGTGTCTGAATGTCCTACTGATGGGGGTAGAGCTGCTGTGGGAGGGGCGGGGGCCAGACCCGGTCAAGTCTATACTTGCTTCTTGTCCTGGGTCCTGTCAGCCCCAACCAATTAGCTGAATGCTCCTTACTTCTATCCAGCTTTGGGGTGCAGACAGAAGAGGGCAGGTCAACCAACACTTTATCAGCCACTGCTGGGAAAAGCACCCATGCTGCAGTGACCGGGCTGCCTCCATAGAGGACAGCTCTTGGTTACCCCCTGTTATAAACACGGCTTTCAGGGTGAAGGGCAGACCAAATGCCTTTAACACCTAATTTTCCTTTTCAACCTGTAATATCTTTTAGGCCCAGCTGTCTCAGGCCTTAAATGGAGTTTCCGATAAGGCAAAAGAAGCAAAGGAGTTTCTGGTTCAGCTGAAGAACATTCTGCAGCAAATCCAGGTGAGCCCAGACCCCACCCCTCTGCAGAAGGGATGTGAGACACGGATGAGGAAAGGGAAGGCCCCTGGCAGCTCTTCTCAGTGTTGAACACGGGGAGGCCCAGCTGCTCCGCTGCACAGCCTCAGGTGTTGCAGACACTACACACCCAACCCGCTGGCAGCCATCCGGTAGGAAGGGGATTTCGCTTGAACTCAGAAAGAATCGTAGAAAGAGAACCAGGCAGAAATCACGCATGGCCGTACAGTGCTACCCCTGTGTGTTTACAGTGCTTTCATACCAAATGCATCGTAATACAAAAGCACCAGTTACTAAATAAACGTATTTCCTGAGCACCCATGCTGTGTCACGTACAAGCCCGACACTGATCAATAAGGT
Source organism: Oreotragus oreotragus (assembly GCA_006410675.1). Taxonomy (NCBI): domain Eukaryota; kingdom Metazoa; phylum Chordata; class Mammalia; order Artiodactyla; family Bovidae; genus Oreotragus; species Oreotragus oreotragus. The sequence continues at coordinate 374,809 of SJYX01011111.1, forward strand.
GCGGTCTGTGGCCCCGGGAGCTCTGTCAGGGAGAGAGTGTATAAATGCACGCAGGGAGGAACTGTCACACAGATCACGGACTTCCCGGTGTCTGGGTGGAAAAGGGGGACTGAGGGCACTGAACTCTAAACCAGCCGATGGAAACCACCCTGCCTAGTGAGCTAAAGCACAGAGTTCAGCCACCAGGCATTTCCTTCCCTGCTTCTGATGTTTCACGACACCAGCTATTTGGTATACAAAGCAGCACAGACTAAGTGGCTTCAACCCCAGTAACCTATTTTCTCACAGTGATGGAGGCTAGAAGTTCAAGATTGAGGTGTGGGCAGGGGTGGTTCCTCCTGAGGGCTCTCTCCTGGGCTGGCAGACAGCCACTGCCTCCCTGCGTCCTCAGGGGGCCCTCCCTCTGTGCCTGTCTGTGTCCTGACCGCCTCTTCTAAGGACACAGTCACGTTGGATCAGAGCCCAGCCTAAGGACCTCGTTTAAGTTACTTCTTTCAAGCCTGTTTCTCCAAACACAGTCTTGTTCTGAGCTCATGGGGGTTTGGACTTCATCATAGGAACTTGGGGCAGGGGTGGGAGAAAACACATTAGCCCGTGACACGAGGTCTGAATCCAGGCTGGTCTGAGAGGTGTTGAAGGATTCTTTTTCACAACTGAGAAAGACAGATCCTACAGCCAGACCACTGGGTTTTGCTTGTTTTACTGTTTTCTGATTATGAAAAGTAAAAATATGTTCAGAAATTGTGAAAAGTAGAAAATAGCAGACAAAAACAACAGAAACTCACCAATATCTCACCCCTGTAAGTGGCCACCCCACTATTCTGACACGCTTTTCCATTAGTTTACACACACACACAGTTTGCAATTATGCTGCGCACACTTGTAGCTGCTTTTTTTTTCCTTGCTAAGTCTCTCATGAGTATTATGACACTGAAAACCCTCACAAACCCGCATGGCTCAGGTGACGAATATTCATTCCATCGTCCCGTGTGCTGAGGCTCACGTGCACGCTCTCCAGTCCGGAAGCAGGACCGCTCTCTCTGGGGCCCACTTGCTGACGCGGCTGTGTCTCTAGCACTGGCCACGTCTCTGTGTGTCTTCTCCCTAAAGCTCTCTGCGTCCCACAGGAGAACGGCCTGGACTACGAGGCCTGCCTGGTGGCTCAGTGTGATGCGCTGGTGGATGCTCTGACCCGGCAGAAAGCCAAGCTGCTCACCAAGGTCACCAAAGAGAGGGAACAGAAGCTGAAGGTGGGTGCCCAGGCAGCCAGCGCGCCCAGTGCCAGCCCCCTCCCTGCCCAGCGTGGGGGAACACGTGGTATAGACACGGGGTCAGTGTTAGTTGAGGGTATGAATGAATGAACGAGTGAAGGGGGGAAGCACTGAGCAGGTTCCTTGGGACCTACGTACCCTCGTGCCACTTTGCCTGCAGTAATCGCCATGCCTACTCTCCCTCCAAAGCGAGGACCAGACACCTGAATCCTGCTGCTTTCAGTCAGAAGCCCCCCATCTCCCATCTGCCGGGCCCCTGCGTTCTGTGGAAAACACACACACTGCTCCCATCTTGCAGAGCGGAGACAGCCTCGTTGGATGACGAGGGCTGTGCTCAGGGCCCCGCCTCGGCCCCTCCGTCAGGTTTTCTGGCATCTGGTGCGTGCGTGGTCAGCACAGTGGTCAGTGATCACCGTGGAAAGGCAAGACTTCCCCTTACTCGCACTGGGTCCCCGGTCCAGGCAGCTGCCCCGTGAATACCGTGCCTTAATGAAAACTACTCACTTCATGGTCTGGGCTCGATCTATTTCATAGACATTTCCCAACTGAACCAGAAATATTACTGAAGGGCGAGAAGGAATGCGTGCTGGGGATGGTCCATGGATTACATGCAAAGCAGTCGAGCCCCTCAAGTGACCACCCAGCAAGCGAGAGTGGGGGTCATGGACTGGTCATGTGGGAGAGTTCAGATTGTGTGCGTCCTCTGGTTTTTATCCAAAGTTCAGGAAGTGTGCTCTGTTGGGTGTGGCAGGCCTGCTGTGGGGCAGTGTGTCCAATTACTCCCCTGTAACGAGGGCACGTGGAGCTCAGGAACAGAGCAGCGGCAGGAGAGGGTACAAAGGAATCGAGAACAGTGCTCCCGCTGCAGCCGGGCTGTTCTTTGTCCATGAGACGGTTACCAGGGGTCCTTTTCATGGCAGATGGTTTGGGACCAGATCAATCACTGCACGCTGAAGCTGCGCCAGTCCACTGGGCTGATGGAGTACTGCCTGGAGGTAATCAAGGAGAATGACCCCGCCGGGTTCCTGCAGGTGAGCGGGCTGGCGGCCCTTCTTCCAACTCCATGGCTGCATCCCAAACCAGCCAAGGTTCTAGGAGAGTCCCTCCCCGTGGCTTGGAGTTGAGCAGATTCTCCTGTGCTCAGTGATTCCGGAACACCTGAAATCTCATCTTGGCTGTTCTCACAAGCTCTGACCTGGCTCTGGGTCATCATTAAATGAGGAGGTCAAACATCACAGTCTCTAGGCCTGCAATGCCCTGCTCTCGTGGCTCAACTTCCTGGAACACCAGTGCAACATTTTCCCCTCAGATGAAAGAAGACAGTCTGCCAGTCAAGCTGGAAAGACTGCGCTGGGGAAGTGAGTTAGCTGAATCCACATGACGTGGGCAGAGTCCTGCAGGTCTGGACAGAATACCGCAGCCCAGAAAGCCCATGCTGCCTTGCTGGGTAACCCCCAGCAGCCAGGCTAATCCGGGTCACGAGGATCTCTTGGGAACACTTCTGTGACTCAAACGAAAGCCCAGGCCTCCTTCTGTGGAGAAAATGATGAATCTCCTTGATTGGTCCCCAGGAAGGGTGCAGGGGCATCATAGCTCTGCAGGGACACGTGCCAGTGTTCTGAATGAGCAAGCCTTTCTCCAGCAGAGAACAGAGCTGCAGGTTTGACACGTGAGAGTTTGGAGCAGGAGCTGCAGAACAACACGGAGGAAAGACAGCGGGAGGGAGGGAGTGGCCCAGTCCTGGCGTGAAGGGGATGCTTTCAAATGCTAGGGCAGACCGCTAGTGAGTTCCACTTTGCAAAGTGCACCATCTAGCAAAAGAAGAATATGCAGAGCCTCTGTATGTTTTAAAAGTATCGTTTAACGAACTTAGATACAAAATAGAAAGAGAGGCACAGACTGAGAAAATGAACCAGTGGTTGCTGAGGGGAGTGGATAGCTAGGGAACTTGGCAGGTTCATGGACACACTGCTACATACAAAATGTGTAACCAACAAGGACCTACTGTAGAGCACAGGGAACTCTGCTCAGTGTTACGTGGCAGCCTGGGATGGATACATATGTATGTATGGCCGAGTCCCTTGACGGTTCAGCTGAAACTATCACAACAATGTTAATAGGCCATACCCCAGTACAAAATAAGAAGTTCAAAAAAATAAATTGAAAGTATCATTTGCTTTACAAAAGGGTTTAGCATAAAACAGCAAGTGCTTCTTTACAGGGAACAAGATCAACCTATGAAGATGATTTAAACAATGTAATGCATTTTTATTTACCCCCATACCGGCATGGGTCCTGACATCTCTGCCAGGGCTTGAGAGGGCATGCTTAACACAGCCACCCCCTGAGCCCATGGAGATGAAGCCCCTACCCTTTCCTCACCACCTGCTGTGTTATTTTTCCTTTGCACGTGGAAACCCTAAACTCTGTGCTTCCTTTAAGATCTCCGACGCCCTGATCAAGCGTGTGCAGGTGTCTCAAGAGCAGTGGGTCAAAGGCGCCCTGGAACCCAAAGTGTCCGCAGAGTTTGAGCTGACCTTGGACAGCGAGCCGCTGCTGCAGGCCATCCACCAGCTGGACTTCATTCAGATGAAATGTAGGGGTGAGCCGTGGTTGGCCCAGTTCAGTTTTGCTTCTTCTGGAAGAGGCATCCACTCTGCAGGGCAGCTCATGCATCGGAAGACTTGTGACCCTGGTGTGACCCAGATTGGGAGGGAGGGACTTCTGCGGCACAGACCTGGGTTCAGGTCCCAGTTCAGTGTCCTCGAGCTGGTGACCTCTGCGGGTAGCCCCCAGCCTGAGCCACAGTTTTTGCATGTATGAAAGAGGATGGTTTGTTCGTTCTGAGACACCTATTGAGTGTTTATCACCTGCCAGGCACCATCCTCGGTGTTCAGGACACAGCCATGAACAAGTCCCCAGACCCCCTCACAAGACTGAGCTGGCATTCTAGAGAAGGAAACAGGCAATGATATAACAGATAGTATAATATAACCTGATAGTGGCAGGTGAGACCAACAAGATGCTTTTTGAGAAGAGAAAGTGTTAGTCGCTCAGTCATGTCTGACTCTTTCGGACCCCATGGACTGTAGCCCGCCAGTCTCCTCTGTCCATAGAATTCTCCAGGCAAGAATCCTAGAGTGAGTAACCATTCCCTTCTCCAGGAGATCTTTCCAGTTAGGGGTCAAACCTGAGTCTCCTGTATTACAAGCTGATTCTTTACCATCTGAGCCACCAGGGAAGCCATTTTTTGAGAAGAAGGCATTAGTATGGGGCTAGTGTTTCGAGGTGAGAAGGAAAGAGATGCAATATAAAGGAAGAAGATTCCAGGCAGCAGAGGGCAGGTATAAGTTTGCTGTGTTCCAAGCGGAGCGAGGTCGAAAGTGACAGCAGCGTGGAGAAGGTGGCGGGTGGCAGAAGTGAGTTCAGAGAGCCGGGGGGACACAGGCTGTGGATTAAGAAAAGTTTGCATAACTTTCCCCAGGTTATAAAATTAGCATGTGAGGTCACCCTGCCTCTCCAGAGACATTGAGGGTACATTCAGGAGAAGGAATAAAACTCTTTGGGGGTTTATTTTTTTAACCAATATATCAAAGAGCTAAGCACCACACCTACAGAAGCTGTGAACTCAGGAAAATGCTTACTTGCAAAGTATGTGGCCATTTTTAAACCGAAGACACCCAGTCTCTGTGCTCACTCCCACACCCAGTTTGCACCTGAGGTAAGGTTTGGAAATGCCATCTGCCCCAGGTGTGAATGAGGTGTGCTTCTCGGAGCAGAATAAGCCTGGCAGAAGTGGGGGCTCTGGACAGTGGGGGTGCTGAAAGAGGCCACTTGGAGCTGCTCCTGACAGGGTGGGATGGTGGAATTCACAGAGAAAGTGGGAAAGCGAGAAGCAGTGTCCAGGGATACAGAAAGGACTCCTTCCACACTGATAACCCAGGGTCCTGGGGCCAGCATGGAGCCAGCCCTGAGACAACATTTATAACAGACAGTGCTATACCCTACTAAACTGTCCACCAAAATGTGGAAGATGGTGCCCTAACATCTGGACCCAAGTGGAAATCTGTAGTTTTTACAAAAACTCATGTTGCAGTGTTCCCTTTGGAAAATGTCAGCATGGACTATGCATGTGTGCATGCTAAATCACTTCAGTTGTGTCCGCCTTTTTGCAACCCTATGGACCATAGCCCACCGGGCTCCTCTGTCCATGGGATTCTCCAGGCAAGAATACTGGAGTGGGTTTCCGTGCCCTCCTCCAGGGGAACTTCCCAACCCAGGGATAGAACCCAAGTCTCTTACGTCTCCTGCATTGGCAGGCACGTTCTTTATCACTAACGTCGCCTGGGAAGCCCCAGCGTGGACTATATATTTCTAAAATCTCTCGAGCCTGAACACAACTAGAGAATAAAAAGATACTCTGGAGCTCACCTTGATAGAACTGATGATACACTTGATTTGAATCCCTAATTCCATGGGTAGACTGTCCCATACTCTAAGATTGCCTCACCTTCCAGGATCTAGTTCCCCACTCCCAGACAAAGGTTTCAATGTATCTTTGTATTTTGCCTGTCCCCCACTCCCAACCACAACTTCATGGGCCCCAGGTGTGAGCTGCACGTGACTCCATGCAGAGGGTCTGGAGAGGCCTTGCTGTGCTGGAAGGCACAGGCGGTCAGGCTCTGCTGCAAGTCCTAGGGAGCCCCTCGTGGGGCAGAATCAAAACCAGTGATGTTCAGTGTGCCGGGGGGCGGAAGAGGGAGAAGACACCTTGTCCTCAGGGCTCCAGACTCAGAAGGGTGGAGGCAACTGCCACGCCTCTGCGTCTCTCCCGGCCTCAAATCCCAGGACCCCCTCCCAGGCTAGGAGGTCCACGGAGTGTGCATGCACGCGGCAGGGAGGGGCGCAGGTGGTCGCCTTCTCGCTGGGGTGGGCGGGGCCCGCCGCTTGTCCCTGCGCCCTGCAGGGTGTGCACACTGAAGCCCGCCTGTCCCATCGCAGTGCCGCCCGTGCCCCTGTTGCAGCTGGAGAAGTGCTGCACCCGGAACAACAGCGTCACGCTGGCCTGGAGGACGCCGCCCTTCACCCACAGCCCCGTGGACGGCTACATCCTGGAGCTAGACGACGGCGACGGGGGCCAGTTCCGGGTGAGGCCTGCTGCCTGCTGCGGGGGGTGGGGGCCGAGGCTCGCACTGTCCCAGCCTCTGGGCCAGTCCGTGTGGCTGCCCCTAACTCTGATACCACTAATGGGGGCGTCAGCCCCAAGGACGCAGGGCTGGTGCGCCTGGGCTCATGGGACACACAGGGGGTTTCTCTACCGAGAGCTAGGGCTGGGCAGGCAGAGGAAGTTCAGGATGGCTTTTCTGTGAAGACCGACGCAGGTCGGAGGCCAAGGCAGAGCTCAGAAAAGGTGTCCCCCAAGCAGACCTGCTTCCCAGATGACCCAGCAGTATCTAGTCAATGCCCTCCCACACATCCCCCGCAAGCAGCCTCCTACTCCCTCAATGTTCCCACACAGCTGCCCTGCCTGGTTCACTAATCAGCTCATCTGGCAAGGTGATCTGCACAGGAAGACACATCAAAAACGATTGTAGGGTTTGGGTGATGATCTGTGTTCAGGTCCCCAGTGATGAAATACATAGGGAGAGGAAAGACCCTTAGTGAGTCAGAAATGTATCTTCCAGTCTCACCCTGTGGTAGGAACCCTGACAGCTCCCCACCCCATGCCCCCAACAGAGCTCTGCCGAGACGTCACACTGGAGCTCAGACTCCTGTCCAGTAATTTGGCTGACAGTGAACTCCAGGGAGCACAAACTGTGGCTCTTCTCAGAGCATCACCTTTCTGTCCCCAAGAGACTAAATAAAGACGCATTCTAACAAACCAGAGCAGTCGTAACAGTCCTCATACTTCTCCTGGAACTGGTCCCCATTCAAGGAATCTTACCAGACTCATTGTTCCTTTTGTTTCCCTCAACGGGATTGACGCCTGCGTCTTTTCATTTTTTTGTTTTGTGAATGCCAGAGTTGTAGTACTCCATGTGGAAAAATTGAGTCCCTGGAATAGGGGCTCTTTAGGGAAGAGAGAAGCTGAAGTCACATGGGTCAGGAAGAGCAGGTCATACGCCGGGTCCCGAACCCCAGCCGTTCTGGTCATGCAAATGAGCGAGGAACTGACAGAGTTCCTTGACTAACGAGAAACCAGGAAGACAGCTTATGGTTTTGAAATGGGATGAAGGAGGATATTCAAAGAAGCCGCCAGTACCTCCCTGGTAGTCAGTGGTTAGGAATCTGCAGGGGACACGGGTTTGATCCCTGGTTGGGAAACTAGATCCCACGTGCTGAGGAGCAGCTAAGCCCGTGAGCCATAACTGAAGACCCCATGCGCCACAAATGACACCCCGTGAAACCAAATAAATAAGTAAATAAATATTTACCAAAAGATAGAAGAAGACACAGAGCTCAGTGGCTTCTCCCCTTTGAGAAGTGACCATTAATAGAAGCTGGAGCCAAGGGCTCAGGACAGTGTGTCATGGTGGGAAAATCGTGGACTTAATGCCCACAGACCTGGATTTGAACCCTGGCTTCTAAATGGATTGACTGTGATCTTGGGCAAGTTTCCTGCCCTGTCTGAGTGTCCTTGTGAGTAAAACATAAAAAATAATAGCAATGTCCCAGNAAAAAAAAAAATAGCTTCACAACAGCATCTTGACTGGTGTTGAAAATAGCTGGGCACAATAGCCTAGCCATGTTGATAGCCATTGCAGTCCACCCCATGTCCATTTGGCACCCATACATATCTCCTTCAAACATACTTAATTTCTAAAGACATGATTGAAGTCTTACTTCTACTTAGTATGATACAACAGTCCTGTTTGAAACTCAAAGTTCACTAACCCTTTCACCAGAAGATGATGCAAAATCCTTGAGTGACAGTCTTCCCTTTATATTCTGTAACTCAAATACTCATATAAAGTTAATAAAACTTAACTACTATGATGCAAAGTTAATACATCTCATATCATGATGAGAGGAAAGAAAAAATGTTATGTATATCCACAAATATATTCATAATAAAATAAGGAAGACATACTCTAAATGATTACAGTTGTAGTTTATGCAGCTGGTCATGTGGCCATAACTGGTGTTTGAAATTACCTACTCCTCCATCCCTTCTATACTGTCTTAGCCCCTCAGGTGGTTGTGGTCTATACCTGGTAGCATGATACAAACCTTTATTCCTGAAGGGTCTAAGCCATTAGTAATCCTGCCTCAATTGGGTGGTTGTAATTTTCTATTCATTTGAACCACAGGGCGTGGTAGTACTAGGAGACGCCCTAAAGCAGGAGTCCCCAGCCTCCTAGATCTAATGTTGACGATCGGAGGTGGAGCTGATATGGAAGTAAATGTAATGGACTGGACTTGAATCATCTTGAAAATGTACCCCCGTCTCTCCAGTCCATGAAAAAATTGTCTTCCACGAAACCAGTCCCTGGTTCCAAAAAGGTTGGAGACTTTTGCCCTAAAGGAACTTGTGCAGTACAGATATCTTCTTCCTTATCTCCATTTTATAATAACAGTCCAATTTCTTTTTAGCTTTTTATTTTATATTGGAGTATGGGCTTCCCTGGTGGCTCAGATGTTATAGAATCTGCCTGCAATGCAGAAGACCTGGCTTTGATCCCTGGGTCTATAAGAGCCCCTAGAGAAGGGAATGACTGACCTCTCCAGTATTCTTGCCTGGAAAATTCCATGGACAGAGGATCCTGGTGGGCTACAGTCCGTGGGGTCACACAGAGTCGGACATGACTGAAGGGACTTAGCATGCATGCATAGCCAATTAACAATGTTGTGATAGTTTCAAGTGGACAGCAAAGGGATTCAGCCTTACCAATTTCCCTTTGGTAGTCGGGATCAGTCCTCCTAGCCAGTGTAGTATGCCCATATTTCCCTGTTGATTCAGAGGCATGAGGAGCCCAAAGTGGCCAGGTAGCAGTCTTCACTTCCAATTCAGTGGAATCACCCTCTATTTTTCTGGTGGAAGCATTCCTTCCTTTGGAGACCTACAGACCAGCAAAACCAGCAAGATGATGAGGACAGGAAGAAAAATTTTTTACTGATGAACCACTCGCAGTAATAGTGATGTCACTTCCATTTGTACCCCTTGATCCCTGGACCCATGGTCCTGGATATGGGAGAAACAAACCACACATTGAGCACAGACTTTCAAGATTCCTTGATACTTATATCCTATTATGTATGTGCTCAGTTGCTCAGTCATGTCTCTTTGCAACCCCATGAACTGTAGCCCTCCAGGTGCCTCTGTCCATGGGATTTTCTAGGCAAGGATACTGATCCTGGTTGCCATTTCCTACTTCAGGGGATCTTCCTGACGAAGGAATCAAACCTATGTCTCTTGTGTCTCCTATATTGGCAGGTAGATTCTTTACCATTCAGTTCAGTTCAGTCACTCAGTTGTGTCCGACTCTGCGACCCCATGAATCGCAGCACACCAGGCCTCCCTGTCCATCACCAACTCCCGGAGTTCACTCAGATTCACGTCCATCGAGTCAGTGATGCCATCCAGCCATTTCATCTTCTCCATTAGTGCCACCCTAATAGGAAACCCTATTATATACACACACATCTAAATCCATATATACATACATATGTATCAGGGAATCTTGAAAAAACTAAAAGTAAAACAATAAGTTATGGACTATGATACCATTTTATATAACATGTGAAAGCATACATCACAGTATTAGTTTACATACATATAAATAAGTGGTTAAGTATTAAAATCTAAACAGAAAAGATACACAAAATGCAAGAATAGGGTTATTATTAGACAAAATTATATGATTGGAGAAATGTATAAAGGAATTTTCAGTTATAAACTTCTTATTAAAAACAATTCTGAATCAAATAAAGCAAAACATGACATTTTTCAAAAAGGGGCACCTGAGTCTACCCTATGGACTGAATTGTGTCCTTCCAAAATTCATATTTTGAAGTCCAAAACCTGATATAATGATACTTGAAAATGGAGTCTTTGGGAGGTAATTAGGTCTAGATGAGATTGTGAGGGTGGGGCCCTTGTGATGGAATTAGTGCCTTTATAATAAGAGACCTTGGAGAGCTTGTTCTCACTCCATCTTGTGAAGACACAGCCAAAAAGTGATCATGTGAAGCCTGGAAGAGAGATCTAATCAGGACTCTTACCCTACTGGCATCCTGATCTCAGACTTCCAGAGAGCAGAGCTATAGCAGATAAACTTCTCTTAGTTAGGCCATGTTGTCTATGGTATTCTGTCATGGCAACCTAGACTAAGATAGTCTTTATCATCTTACTCAGAATATAATTCCTTATGTTTGAAAAATCATTCCTTTTTAAAAAAATCCATTGCCATGAATATCAAGCTCATGTTGCCCAAAGAGTTTATGGAAAAGCAGAATACTAGAAAAATTAAAAGTAAGTGAAAGCATTTTTTAAGTTTAAATGACTATACAAGTATCAGCCATTGTAAAATCCTTTAAGGTAGGAGTTATGTGTATATCACCAGTGCCGAGTGAAGTATCTGCCACATACCAGTGCTTAATATCTGTGACATATAAAGAGTATATCAATAAAACAGAAAGCATAAAGCTCCACTAACGATTGTTCTTCTGAAATCTCATACTAAAGAGAGGGGGTTACAACAACCACAAAACTTATCTTTTCAGGGACCCATTATCATGTAGCAAGTTTTCAAGCTTTTAATGCTGCTATAAATAACATGGACCCCTATGCCTGCTTAAACCAGTTTCCTAATATTCTCTTTTCACAAATTACTAATTCTGGCTACTGCAGTTGTTGTGATTAAGCCCTTTCCCTTGCTTTTTCTAATCTTTATTTTCACTTTTTGCTTTTTCTAATCTTTTTTTTTTTTTAGACGTTTTCCTTTATAATAGAGTATAACTGATTAACAATGTTGTGATAGTTTCAGGTAGACAGTAAAGGACTCCACAATACATATACCTGTATCCATCCTCCCCCAAACTTCCCTCCCATTCAGGCTGCCACATCACATTAGGCAGAGCACCCTGTGATATGTATATCTTGTTGGTTGTCTGTTTTAAATAGAGCAGTGTATATGTCCATCCCAAACTCCCTAACTATCATTTTCCTCAGTTCTTCTCCCCTAGCAACCATAAGTTCCTTGGCTGAGTCTGTGGATCTGTTTCTGTTTTGTAAATAAGTTCATATGTACCATTTCTTTTTAGTCTGCTTCTAAGGGATGTCATTCAGTATTTATACTTCTCTGTCTGACTTCATTTAGTATGACAATCTCTAATTTCCTCCATGTCACTGCAAAAGACATTATTTCATTCTTTTTAATGGTTGAGTAATATTCCTTCATGGAGAAGGCAATGGCACCCCACTCCAGTTCTCTTTCCTGGAGAATCCCATGGACAGAGGAGCCTGGTGGGCTGCAGTCCATGGGGTTGTGAAGAGTTGGACACGACTGAGCGACTTCCCTTTCACTTTTCACTTTCATGCGTTGGAGGAGGAAATGGCAACCCACTCCAGTGTTCTTGCCTGGAGAATACCAGGGACGGGGGAGCCTGGTGGGCTGCCATCTATGGGGTCACACAGAGTCGGACACGACTGAAGCGATATGTACCATATTTTCTTTATCCACTCTTCTCTTGATGGACATTTAGGTTGCTTCCATGCCTTGGCTATTGTAAACAGTGCTGCAATGAACATTGGGGGTGCACATATCTTTTTGGACCATGTTTTTCTCTGGATATATGCCCAGTAGTGGGCTGGCAGCATCATATGGTAACTCTATTTTTATTTTTTTAAGCAACCTCCATGGAGTTCTCCATTATAGCTGTACCACTTTTGAGTCTCATAAGCAGTGTAAGAGGGTTCACTTCTCTCCACACACTTTCCAGCATTTATTGTTTGTGGGCTTTTTGATGACAGCAGTTTTGACTGGTGTGAGGTGCTATCTCACTGTAGCTCTGATTTGCATCTCTCTGACAATTAGCAGCGATGTACATCTTTCCGTGTGCTTCTTGGCCATCTGTGTATCTTGTCTGGAGAAATGTCTGTTTAGGTCTTCTGTCCATTTTGGGGGTTGTTTGTTTTGATGATATTAAGCCTCATAAGCTGTACGTAAAATTTGGAAACTAATCCCTTATTGGTCACATCATTTGTGATTATTTTCTCCCAATCTGTGGGTTATCTTTTCATTTTGCTAATTGTTTCCTTTGTGTTCAAGAGCAAAGACAAAGGAGAATCCACAATGAGACGGTAGGAGGAGTGCAATCACGATAAAACCTACCGTACACCTACTCAGTGGGTGCCCCGCAAATAGAAGAGCAGCTGTACCACAGAAGTCCCCCCACTGTTGCGAAGGTTCTGAGCCCCACTTCAGCCTGGGGATCTGAAAAGGGACTAGGAATCCCCAGGGAAATCTGGCTTTGAAGGCCAGTGGGATTTGATTGCAGGACTTCACAGGACTGGGGGAAAGACTCCCCTCTTGAAGGGCATGAACAAAATCTTGCACACGCCAGAACCCAGAGGAAAGGAACAGTGAACCCACAGGAGACTGAACCAAACCTGCCTGCTAATGTTAGAGGGTCTCCTGCAGAGTGGTGGGTGGCAGTGGCTCGCCATGGAAACAAGGGCACTAGTAACAGCAGTTTTAGGAAGTGGCTATTGGCACAAGCCCTCTCGGAGGTCACCATTGGCCCCTCCATGGAGCCTGTAGACTCCAAGGCTGGGTCACGTAAGGCCAAACAGCCATCTGTGAGGGATCACAGCCCCACCCATCAACAGACAAGTGGATTAAAGTTTTATTCCAGTAGTCACATATGGATGTGAGAGTTAGACTGTAAAGAAAGCGGAGTGCTGAAAAATTGATGCTTTTGAACTGTGGTGTTGGAGAAGACTCTTGAGAGTCGCTTGGCCTGCAAGGAGATCCAACCAGTCCATCCTAAAGGAGATCAGTCCTGAATAGTCACTGGAAGGACTGATGCTGAAGTTGAAACTCCAGTACTTTGACCACCTGATGCAAAGAACTGACTCATTGGAAAAGACCCTGATGCTGGCAAAGATTGAAAACAGGAGGGGAAGGGGGCAACAGAGGGTGAGATGGTTGGATGGCATCATCTGCTCAATGAACATGAGTCTGAGTAAACTCCGGGAGTAGGTGATGGACTGGGAAGCCTGGTGGGCTGCAGTCCATGGGCTCGCAAAGAGTCAGACGTGACCAAGCGACTGAACTGAACTGAGCAGTCCCTTGCTTTTTTGACAGTCTCCTTTCCCTAGTCTTCCTTTCCTAGTCCAAATCCTGGGTAATTTCATACTAAATAGGGTCATGTGATCGCTTCCTTCTTTTGAGCTAATCAACCCAGAGAGGGAATCACTCCTACTTTGTATCATTCCCCAGAGGTGTACTTCAACTTCTCCAGGAAAAGTGAGCACATTTTATTAACCTGCATCACACAAAGTTCAGGAGGNTCGCTTCCTTCTTTTGAGCTAATCATCCCAGAGAGGGAATCACTCCTACTTTGTATCATTCCCCAGAGGTGTACTTCAACTTCTCCAGGAAAAGTGAGCACATTTTATTAACCTGCATCACACAAAGTTCAGGAGATTTTTTTGGTTAATATACCAACAAGCTGTCATTGTAGAGAACAACTTCTAGCCTAAGGGCCTGGATAAAATTATAGAAATGGAGCTATCAGGGAAAATCTAAAAAGTGTGGCTCCAAGTAACAATTGTACGTATGGTTCTCTCTCTCTTTTTAACATCATATGTGTTTATACTTTCACTAAATTTCCAAATGTGTTAATTCAAATTAGTCTCCTAAGTATTCCCTTCTGTCGGTAGCATTTGGCTGTACAGTAAAATGAGCAGCTGCCACAAAGCATTCGCTAATGCTCCCTTCCTCAGAGGGAGATTAGTACAAATTTAAGTTTGTGTTAATCCCCACCTGTAGCGCCATGATCTCTGTTGGGTTTTGCTAAGTTTAAATAACTACTACAAAAATAATTTGTTCTTATTTGCATAATATAGGACTGTAGCAACAGTTTCTGCACTATATTATTAACCTGTTTTGTGGTAAATGGTGTTTACTTATGGCCTTGGACATGTGGTATCTATTAAGTAACATCTCCAAGAATGGATGCTTGCTTACTTGTTAAATGGAAACCAAAATGTCAAAAATAATTTGGGGGAACGTAAAAGTAAATGGCAAATGCTGACAGTCATGAGGCTTACTGAAGTTACCAGAAATGCAGATTACTTAGACATTAATAAAAAAAATAATAAGAGCTTTTGAGACTTGACTGGGACCATTTATGGCATGATTTCAACATCACTTAACATGACACATTCATATTTTTCCAGTGCCATTTTCAATTACAGTACAATACAAATTTTATTAGGTGTCTAGTAATACTGTAGAATAATTTTAAAAGGTAGTGTATGCTTTTTAAAATAGGGACACTGATTCTAATTCTACAAGGCTTTGATTTAAGAAAAAATTAATGAAACATTTTTATATAAGGGAAAAAATTATCTTCTATGGTTTTATTATTGAGTTTTTCACTTTATTTTAATTGTCTTTAAAAATGGTTTGTAATGGCCTAGCATAAACATAATGACCACACATTAATTACAAAATGTTTTCAAATGTAAATGATCAGAATCCATTTGGGAGATGAATGTCAAGTGCTTGGGCCTAAGAATAAACTTGGTATCTCACTAAATGTTTTCTGCTCTGAAAGCTGGCATCTCCTGTGACTTCAGATCCCATATCGAAAATGTTCAGTCGTTCTTCTCCAAGACCACACTGCTCAGAACTCGAGCAAGAATTTCTTCTTGGAAATTGTTCTGCTCAGTTTGACTACCTCATTAATAGTCTGAAAGAATGATGGGAACAGAAACAATGTCAAAAAATGTTGGTACCACTGCTAAGTAAAAACTTTTGAGCTATATCACTACTCAGCCCTTAATGTGGGCTTCCAGGTGGCATCTGTCAGTGCAGGAGATGCAAGAGACACAGGTTTGATCCCCGGGTTGGGAAGATCCCCTGGAGAAGAAAATGGCAACCCACTCCAGTATTCTTGCCTGGAAAATCTCATGGACAGAGAAGCCTGGTGGGCTACAGTCCATGAGGCCGCAAAGAGTTGGCATGACTGAGCGCACACATGGCCCTTAGCACAGTGGAGTATTGTAACAGAATTCCAATACTGAAGGAAGTCTGGAGAAGTACACTGTATCTATGGAGAGGTAGAAGAAAGAACTAGGGGGAAAAAAGAAAAAACTCCTGAAATTTTGGATCTTTAATTCTCCAATTTTCATTGATAACTCACAAAAAACCATTCGACATTTTTATCTTTATGTTTTATTTAATCAAACTAGTTTCAAAACTGAGTTTCCATCCTGCCAGGCTGATGGAGGATTCAGCCTGAGGTTTTCTGGGGCTCCCCCTACACAGAGGTGCCAGCAATGAGAAATGGGAACTCTCTTGGACCAGTGCTGACAGTTGCAGCTGGCTGCTG
>SJYX01011114.1:0-50103 GCA_006410675.1 Oreotragus oreotragus
TGGATGGCACCACCAACTTGATGGACACGAGTTTGGGTGAACTCTGGGAGTTGGTGATGGACAGGGAGGCCTGGTGTGCTGCAATTCATGGAGTCGCAAAGAGTTGGACATGACTGAGTGACTGAACTGAACTGAATCACACAGGAAATTTCAAGGATCTAGGAGCCCTGTGTTAGTAACCGGGAGCATAGACCTGCATATGTATTTCTATCATCTCACAAGTGCTCAGAAAGGAAAAGACGCACGTGTGCTCAGTTGTGTCCAACTCTTTGTGACTCCGTGGACTGCAGCCCACCAGACTCCTCTGTCCATGGGATTTTCCAGGCAGAATACTGGAGTGGGTTGCCATTTCCTACTCCAGGGGACATTTCCGACTTAGGGATCGAAGCTTTGCCTCCTGCGTCTCCTGCATTGGCAGGCGCATTGTTTACCACTGAGCCACCTCTTTGTGAAAGTCTGGAAATATTCAGTCCATAACACCAAGACTTTGTCCACCAAGTCTTCAGATGTACGACTCTTTCAGTGCTCAGTATCAAACCCTCTTATTTCCTCTACCTATAATCATGCTTCAGAGTTGTATCATAAAACTATCACGTCTATCTATATCATTATGTATGATTTCAGTGATTTTGTATATAGATATAATCATGTCAATATGGTTACATATATAATTCTATATACATGAAACACAAATTTACATCTCCAATTTTGTGCTCCTGATTTGTATAATTGGCTACCTACTGAATATCTATGCAAGGAGGTCCAACAAGTCCATCCTAAAGGAGACCAGTCCTGGGTGTTCATTGGAAGGACTGATGCTAAAGCTGAAACTCCAGTACTTTGGCCACCTCATGCGAAGGGTTGACTCATTGGAAAAGACCCTGATGCTGGGAGGGATTGGGGGCAGGAGGAGAAGAGGAGATGACAGAGGATGAGATGGCTGGATGGCATCACTGACTCGATGCACATGAGTTTGGGTGAACTCCAGGAGTTGGTGATGGACAGGGAGGCCTGGTGTGCTGCGATTCAAGGGGTCACAAAGAGTAGGACAAAACTGAGCGACTGAACTGAACAACTGAAAAAAAATCCTTCACCTTTTCTGCATCAGGCGGGTGATGCAGGCTAAGGAGGACAACGACCGGGGTGTGTGGGTCATGGAGCAGGAGGCTGCAGGAGCAGGGGCTGTCACAGATGCAGGCTTCTCAAGGTGGGTGGGAAGGTGGCTCAGTGAAAAGAGGGGGCATTCTGGAAGGGGCCAGGTGTGGAATGTTGTGACTGGGGGTGTTGATAAGACCTTACAGCTTCACCCAAAGGCACTCTTCTGATGCCCAGTTCCCAGGTGGATTGGAAGGTGATGGAGGGAAGGAGAGAGGTGAGGAGGGAGGGATGAGTAGATGAATGAATGGGTACGAAGAAGGATGGATGGATACACAGATACACACACACACAATTGACATACATGCAGAGCACACAGGGATTGAACTTCCTGCTTTAGAAGGGAGAGGGCTCACATGTTTCAGCCAAGTATTCTTGCGTTTGATTAATTTTCCATCCTCTGTGTTTCTTATGCCTATCCTTAACGCCTCAGTCACTGACTTAGATTTACATTATTTGCTTCTATTCTAACTGTAAGAAGAGTGTTTCCATTTCCACCTTTGGATATGTTGTAAATGTAATTCTTTTTCTTCTTTTAAAGATGTAAAACATGTTATGTTGCAATTACAAATCACATATATGAAAATCCAGCCAGTCCATCCTGAAGGAAATCAGTCCTGGGTGTACATTGGAAGGAATGATGCTGAAGCTGAAACTCCAATTCTTTGGCCACCTGATGCAAAGCGTTGACTCATTGGAAAAGACCCTGATGCTGTGAAAGATTGAAGGCGGGAGGAGAAGGGGACGACGGAGGATGAGATGGTTGGATGGCATCACCGACTCAATGGACATGGGTTTGAGTGAACTCCGGGAGTTGGTGATGGACAGGGAGGCCTGGTGTGCTGCAGTCCACGGGGTCGCAAAGAGGCGGATGCAACCGAGCGACTGAACTGATATATGGAAAAGGAGGCAATATTGAAACCTCCTAACTCCACATGACTTTTTTTCCATTTTAAAGCAGTTTTGTTTATTTATTTTTGGCGGTGCTAGGCCTTCGCTGCGGTGCGGGTCCTCTCGTCTCGGCGAGCGGGGCTCCTGTCTGGCTCCGTGCGGGAGCGTCCGGCTGTGCGGTCTGCCCCGGGGGGCGCGGGCTCCAGCGCACGTGGGCTGCGGCTGTCGCGGCTCGCGGCTCGCGGGCCGGGCTCCGCAGTCGCGCTGCAAGGGCTCCGTTTCCCCGAGGCACGTGGAGTCGCTCTGGACCAGGGACCAGACCAGTGTCTCCTGCATTGGCAAGCGGCTTCTTTGCCACTGAGCCTCCGGGGAAGCCCCACACCGTTTTTTGTCAACAGGAGAGAAGGGGAAGACTTGTTTTCTGTTTTGTGATTTCACAGTAATGAGCACTGTCGAAGCAGAAAACAACAAAAAAAATAAAAACACCCCACGAGGACAATGTGGTTATTTTTTTAGGGTGCCCTTCTGAAGTGGAACTGGGGACTATTTAATCTCACGTTTGTGAGCACTTGCACCTGCAGACGGGAGCGCTGCGGCCTGTGTCCGGGCAAACACAACCCTGAAGGACAGTTCAGCTTGCCTGTCCTCACGGAGGGCGCCACCAGAGAAGAGGGTGGTCGCAGGCTTTTTCTGCAGCTTAGCCAGAGGCTGAGGGGAGGGGCCCAGCACTGGTCCATTTCGTCTCTCACTGCACCTGCCTTGGGGAGGGGGGCCTGGATTTCAGCATCCAGAGGGTTAATCCATCACTGGCCCTTTTCCAAAGCTCATACCAAACGCTGGGCCAGATCAATAGCCCTGAAACACTCAAGTCTGGCGTAAAAGGGAGGAAGTCAGAAGACGCCTTAATGGAGCAAGGCCAGACGTGCTCAGACGGAGGCAGGCGTCAGAAGTGGAGGCCTGATGCTTAGAGACAGTCGTACGAAGTGAAGGAAGTCAGAAGAACAAAGGCAAATACTATATGTGCCATTTACATGTGGAATCTACAATGCGATACAAACGAACTTATCTGCAACATGGACTCACAGACACGGAGAACAGATTGTGGTTGCCAACTATTATATATACAGGATGGATAAATAATAAGGTCATACTGTATAGCACAGGGAATTGGAATCAATAGTCTGGGATAAACCACAATGGAAAAGAATATAATGTGCAGACATATATGTGTATGTATGTGTGTATACACATATACAAGGGCTTCCCAGGTGACACAGTGGTAAATAATCATCCGCCTACCAATACAGGAGACAAGAGTTTGATCCTTGGGTGGGGAAGATCCCCTGGAGAAGGGAATATGGTAACCTGCTCCAATATTTTTGCCTGGAGAATCCCACGGACAGAGGAACCTGGTGGGCTACAGTCCATGGGGTCACAAAGAGTTGGACATGACTGAGCAGGCAGACACACACACACACACACACACGTGTGTATAACCGAGTCACTTGCAGTACAGCAGAAATTAATACAAGACTTTAAATCAACTATACTTCAATAAAATGAATTAAAAAAAGAAGTAGAGGCCTGATGGCTTCAAAAGAGCCACTCCTGGCTGCTCCCCTCTCCCCTCCCTGGCCACGGCCTGTGTCTCTAGCCCATTAGAACTGCCTAAACCAACAGGTGCTCCCTGGCTGTGGGACCTACAAACTCGTCAGGCTAGGGGGTGATCTGAACTTAGCCGCAGTGTGAACTGGGCCTGGTGCTTCTGACATGACAGTTGCAGACAGAGATGAATCCAACCCTTGGTGGTGTCACCTGGAAAGGGCAAGCTTTTGCAATTTTTTTTAAAGGAAAAGTCCTCCAATTTACCACTGACCCTGGAGACAAACGATGGCCCTCTGTGTGTTGCTTTCAGATCTCTGGAGGGAGGCAAGAAGTGTTGAGGGGAAGGAGCCTGAACGGGAGGATGCACTGAGTCTCCTTCACTCTCGCGCTCACACCACCTCTGGCACCAGCCCTAACTGTCTGGCATTAGTGCAGCCTCTTCAGGTCGAGAGCTCAGTCCCATGAGACTGCCCCACCCCCCATATGT
Organism: Oreotragus oreotragus; assembly: GCA_006410675.1. Taxonomy (NCBI): domain Eukaryota; kingdom Metazoa; phylum Chordata; class Mammalia; order Artiodactyla; family Bovidae; genus Oreotragus; species Oreotragus oreotragus. The sequence goes on from SJYX01011114.1 coordinate 4,139, forward strand.
CAATGGCAGTAGGCCCCAGGTTACCTACAACTTCTGTCCAATGTGGCTGCAAACAGAGGTCCTCATAACTCCCTCCTTGGATTCCATCATCTGCCAGAATGGCTCCCGGAACCCAGGGAATCACTGACTTAGGTTGACCAGTTTATTATGTAACAAAGGATATGATAAAGGACACAGATGAGCAGGAAGAGACACACAGGGTGAAGTCTGGGAGGGTTTCCCTCCGGAGTTGGGATGTGCCACCCTCCAGCACGGAGATGTGTCTGCCAAGCCAGAAGCTTTCTGAACCTTGTGCTTTGGGGATTTTCTACAACCTCATCACATAGGTCTGTGTGCGTGTTAGTCACTCAGTCAGGTCCCACTCTTTGCGACTTCATGGACTATATAGCCTGCCGGGCTCCTCTGTCCATGGAATTCCAGGCAAGAATACTGGAGTGGGTTGCCTTTCCTTTCTCCAGGAGATCTTCCTGACCCAGGGGTTGAACCCAGGTCTCCTGTTTTGCAGGCAGATTCTTTACCATACGCGCTACCAGGGAAGCCCAAGGTGTGAGTGATCATTACTTAACCTCCAGTCTGTTTCTCCTTCCCTGAGAATGGAGATGCAACTGAAAATCCCAAGCTTCTAATCCTGGCTTGGTCTTTTCAGCAATGAGCCCCCAGTCCTCAAGTATCTAGGAGCCACCAGGAGACTNCCTTGCAGTCCAAGGGAATCTCAAGAGTCTTCTCCAAAACCACAGTTCAAAAGCATCAATTCTTTGGTGTTCAGCGTTTTTAATAGTCTAACTCTCACATCCATACATGACTACTGGAAAAACAATAGCTTTGACTGTACAGACCTTTGTTGGCAACGTAATGTCTCTGCTTTTTAATATGCTGTTTAGGTTGGTCATAACTTTTCTTCTAAGGAGCAAGAGTCTTTTAATTTCATGGCTGAAGTCAGCATCTGTAGTGACTTTGGAGCCCCCCAAAACAGTCTATCACTGTTTCCACTGTTGCCCCATCTATTTGCCATGAAGTGATGGGAACAGATGCCACAACCTTAATTTTCTGAATGTTGAGTATTAAGCCAACTTTTTCACTCTTCTCTTTCACTTTCATTAAGAGGTTCTTTAGTTCTTCTTCATTTTCTGCCATAAGGATGGTGTCATCTTCATATCTGAAGTTATTGATATATCTCCTGGCAATCTTGATTCCAGCTTGTGCTTCCACCAGCCCAGCATTTCTGATGATGTATTCTGCATATAAGTTAAATAAGCAAGGTGACAATATACAGCCTTGACATACTCCTTTCCCAGTTTGGGAGCAGTCTGTTGTTCCATGTCCAGTTCTAACTGTTGCTTCTTGACCTGCATACAGACTTCTCAGGGGGAAGGNGTCCATTGAGTCAGTGATGCCATCCAACCATCACATCCTGTCGTCCCCTTCTCCTCCTGCCCTCAATCTTTCCCAGCATCAGGGTCTTTTCCAATGAGTCAGCTCTTCACATCAGATGGCCCAAGTATTGGAGTTTCAGCTTCAACATCAGTCCTTCCGATGAACACCCAGGACTGATCTCCTTTAGGATGGACTGGTTGGATCTCCTTACAGTCCAAGGGACTCTCAAGAGTCTTCTCCAACACCACAGTTCAAAAGTATCAATTCTTTGGCACTCAGCCTTCTTCATAGTCCAACTCTCACATCCATACATGACCACTGGAAAAACCATAGCCTTGACTAGACAGACCTTTGCTGACAAAGTAATGTCTCTGCTTTTTAATATGCTGTCTAGGAAAGAGTATAAATGTATCTAAATATTTAAAAGTTATAAATTTAATAAGCAAATACTTAAACTAGGTGCTAGCCTTCTACTTTGACAAATATACCTTCCTAATGCCCTGAAATGCCAGGTTCAACTTGAGAAGTTTTAGATTCCTTGGAGTCCTCTGATCAAACATCCTGGTGTGAGAACAGGGCGCTGGCACCGCCACGTGGCCTGCCCCCTCCCCACTTTGTCTCCCGCTGTGAGGGGCTTGTGTGTGTGTGTGCGCGTTCACACCCTGGGCTGCACACTGAAGCTCTCTCCTTCCTGGCCAACATTCGCACTCTGCTTACCTTATGGGTATAAGAGCTGTCTCTTATACACATCTAGATGTGTATAAGAGACAAGTCTTCAGATGTACGACTCTTTCAGTGCTCAGTATCAAACCCTCTTATTTCCTCTACCTATAATCATGCTTCAGAGTTGTATCATAAAACTATCACGTCTATCTATATCATTATGTATGATTTCAGTGATTTTGTATATAGATATAATCATGTCAATATGGTTACATATATAATTCTATATACATGAAACACAAATTTACATCTCCAATTTTGTGCTCCTGATTTGTATAATTGGCTACCTACTGAATATCTTTGGGCTTCCCTGGTGGCTCAGACAGTAAAGAATCTGCCTGCAATATGGGAGACCTGGGTTCCACCCCTGGGTTGGGAAGATCCCAAGGCAACCCACTCCAGTATTCTTGCCTGGAGAATTCCATGGGCAGAGGAGCCTGGCAAGCTGCAGTCCCTGGGGTCGCAAAGAGTCGGACACAACTGAGTGACTAAGTGACTGAATATCTTATAGGTGTCTTGAACAAAGTGGATTTGAAACAAAGCTCTTGACTTGCAAATCCTCCCACCTCCATGACCTGCCTCTCCCTTTCAATCATTTCAGACTAAAATCTTAGCATGATCTTACATCTAGGATATAATTTAATTGATATGTCCTTTAATATTAGGCTTTTAAGACTTTTCTTTGCTCTTATAAAATACACTTTAGATTTCATCTTTGTACATGAAGCCTTGTTAGCATTTCTGATGATGTCTTTTGAATAAACATCCAGATGAAGAATCAGGTTCTTCCTGATTTACTGGGCCCAGGAAAAGAGTATGCATGCGTGTGTGACCCCAAGGATTGTAGCCCACCAGGCTCCTCTGTCCAGGGAATTCTCCAGGCAAGAATACTGGAGTGGGTTGCCATTTCCTTCTCCAGTGGATCTTCCTGACCCAGGGATCGAACCCATGTCTCTTATGTCTCCTGCATTGGGAGGAAGATTCTCTACCTCTAGCGCCACCTGGGAAGCCCCAGGCAAGAGTATTTGGTTCAGGTCAGTCGCTCAGTCGTGTCTGACTCTTTGTGACCCCATGAAACCACAGCATGGCAGGCCTCCCTTTCCATCACTATCTCCTGGAATTTACTCAGACTCATGTCCATTGAGTCAGTGATGCCATCCAACCATCACATCCTGTCGTCCCCTTCTCCTCCTGCCCTCAATCTTTCCCAGCATCAGGGTCTTTTCCAATGAGTCAGCTCTTCACATCAGATGGCCCAAGTATTGGAGTTTCAGCTTCAACATCAGTCCTTCCGATGAACACCCAGGACTGATCTCCTTTAGGATGGACTGGTTGGATCTCCTTACAGTCCAAGGGACTCTCAAGAGTCTTCTCCAACACCACAGTTCAAAAGTATCAATTCTTTGGCGCTCAGCCTTCTTCATAGTCCAACTCTCACATCCATACATGACCACTGGAAAAACCATAGCCTTGACTAGACAGACCTTTGCTGACAAAGTAATGTCTCTGCTTTTTAATATGCTGTCTAGGAAAGAGTATAAATGTATCTAAATATTTAAAAGTTATAAATTTAATAAGCAAATACTTAAACTAGGTGCTAGCCTTCTACTTTGACAAATATACCGTCCTAATGCCCTGAAATGCCAGGTTCAACTTGAGAAGTTTTAGATTCCTTGGAGTCCTCTGATCAAACATCCTGGTGTGAGAACAGGGCGCTGGCACCGCCACGTGGCCTGCCCCCTCCCCACTTTGTCTCCCGCTGTGAGGGGCTTGTGTGTGTGTGTGCGCGTTCACACCCTGGGCTGCACACTGAAGCTCTCTCCTTCCTGGCCAACATTCGCACTCTGCTTACCTTATGGGTATAAGAGACAGCCCTGGAGGCTGTGTGGGGGCTGTCTGGGCAGGGGTTCCAGAGTCCCAGGTCTCTGGAGGGGGGTCTAGATGGGGAAGTGGGCTCGGGCATGTTCCCTAAGCTCCGTGGGCTCCTGGCCTCGTGGGAGACCACGAGAGAAGAGAGTGAGAACAAGGTGTCCTCTAAACTGCAGGGGAAGGGGAAGGACCACCCCCCCAACCCGATTCTTCAGAACCGTCTGAGAGGCAGTCCAGATGCTAAGTGTTTGACCGTTTTCCTGGAAGTCTTCCATAAAGATGGGACCACTTTATAGATCTTCTAGGCTTCCCTTTCTGGAATTCCCAAGCATTTGCTCACTGTGTGGCCCTGGGCAAGGGGAGTCTGCTCTCCAGGCCTCTGTTTGCTCATCTGTAAAAGACACTCCTTTCTGGCTCTAGCCTTCTCTGGTTCTCTGAAGCCAAGCCTTGCGATTTGTCCACTTGTGGCCTGAATTTCTGCAACCTCCTGTGGTCTGTCACGGTCTCTCCAATGCTCGGATCTAAACACACACGTGTGTGCTTCCTCAGACACACCAAAGCTCGCAGCATAAACTCCTGCCAGACCAGGAGCCAGCATCCGGAACCAGGCAGGCTTTCTGCTGGCTTTACCAGTCCACCAAAGGTTCAGGAAAACAGCGGCCTCTCACTTGCGATCCAGGCAACTTTGATTCCTCCTTTCAAGACTTCCTCTCTTCCAGCCATCTGCCATAAAATTTACAGCTGTAAAACAAGGAAAGACCAGGAGCCAGCATCCGGAACCAGGCAGGCTTTCTGCTGGCTTTACCAGTCCACCAAAGGTTCAGGAAAACAGCGGCCTCTCACTTGCGATCCAGGCAACTTTGATTCCTCCTTTCAAGACTTCCTCTCTTCCAGCCATCTGCCATAAAATTTACAGCTGTAAAACAAGGAAGCTGTACCCTCTCCGGTTCCTGGAGCACTAAATCCTAGTGCTTCTGTGGCTATCTGGAAGATTTATTACATTTCACGGCAAGGAGCTGCCCTGTGTTTATCCTCTGCCTCACCTACTCTGCTCCAAACGTAAAGGAGAGATTTATCTTCAAACCCCGGGACAGCTTTAGGTCACTTGGAGCTACGTATGGAGGGCTTTACAAAGAGAGACTCTTCGTTTCCTGAAGATGGCACTGCAATTTTACTTCTGTTCCACAGACACTGTGTCACACAAGGAAATATGGAGTAGGGGTAGCTGCGGATTCTTGTCAGTGAAAAATGCCCAACAGCACGACTGCATGAATGGACATGCCTACAGCGGAGACGTAAAACTGGTGAGAATATGCATCTGGAAAGGAACTCATCATCAGTTAATGTTTTCTTCCTAAAGTGTTGCTTTTTAAAAAAACCCCGTCCTTGAGGACCTAGACCTGCATCCTGCTTAGACAAACTGAAGCGAAAAATTATCAAGTGACCGCAAAAGAACCAGAGCAAACTCACTCTGCTGTGTTTCCAATCCCTTCGTCTACCACCTTCATATCATTTAAATCCAAATCAAACACGATTTACTGCGACTGATTATTTCAGATGGAGTGAGTGACATCTCAATTTAATCCAAATTAATCCTTACAGTCTCTGCCCAAGAAAAGTGGGCATCCCTTCTACTCCTTCCCCACATCCCACCTGTCTAAAGACTCACAAGCCACCCTTCCCCCACCCCCCAAAAAAGTCTTGCCCATCTGTCTTCAGATTCTGGTGACAGTTATAACACTTGGGCTGCAGGACCCAGTGGTAGATCAGACCCTATCCCAGTGGAAACCCGTGTGACCAGAGGCTTTGGGCAGCGGGGCATCTTGAGACCTGTTTTCTATTCTCTTAAGACACCTGGCAGGGAGCCTGGTGCCCCCTCCACCAAAGGAGACCATGAAAGAAGGTACTCATTTCCGGGAATGTTCAAATCTATCCAGATGTCGGAACAACTTCTGAGTCATGAGCTCTTTGAGAGCATCTTACAATGTATTATAGTCTATATCAAAACTAAAACAATCAAACAGCTAAGTCTGTGTTCAATCAAGACAGCATCTTGGTCTACATTCCAGAATAGAGAACATTAGGATAACCAAAGTTTTAATAAAACTTACAAGAAAACATGAATTTGCGCAGACTTTGGGAGATAGTGGAGGACAGGGGAGCCTGGCGTGCTGCAGTCCATGGGGTCGCAAAGAGTCGGACAAGACTTAGCTACTGAACAACAACTAGAAAAAAGCCTTGAAAAGAGACACAAATCTATTTTCATCACCCTAGTCCTGCAGAATGTATGAAAGGTGGGGGTCCCTAACACAGGCTCGCTGCGGGGCACCCAGCACTGGTGGGGACCGATTGGCTTTGATGCCTTTTCTGTGTTATAGCCTTTGATGCTCTCAGCCAGTCTGTGATGCTTAATTCTGTGGATACCCACATATTTCATCAAAGATGATTCTGTGTGTGTCTGTGAGGGTGTTTCTGGATGAGACTGACATGTGAGTCTATAGACTGAGGAAAGCAGACTGCTTCCCCAGTGCTGGTGGGAATCAGCCCATCTGTTGAAGGCCTGAATAGAACAAAAAGTCTGAGCAGGGGGAAGCTGCTCTCTCTGCCTGACTGTCTTTAAGTTAGGACATTGGTTTTGCCTCTGAACTCGGACATGGGTTGGAATCACACCAACTCTCCTGGGTCTCGTTTGTCAGCTGCAGGTTTTGGGACCTGTCGGTCTCTCTAACCACAGAGCCAATCCTGCATAATAAATCTCTTTATGTATGTAAGTGCATATGACCCTCAACAACACGGGTCGGGACTGAGCAGGTCCATTTATACAGGGATGTTTTTCAGCAGCAAATACTGCAGTACTACTCCATCTGTGATTGGTCGAATCCAGAGATGCACAACCATGGATACGGAGAACCCAGGATGGGGAGGACCGACTCTACGTTATACTAGGATTCTCCACTGTGCAGAGGGCTGGCGCCCCTGACTCCCATGTTGTTCAAAGGTTGACTGCACTTCCTATCGGTTCTGTTTCTCAGAAGAACCCAGGCTCGCACACACTCCGTGGGGGCCGTGTCCTTATTTTCACTTTCCATGAGGGGACTGAATATTCACTGGAAGGACTGATGCTGAAGCTGAAGCTCCAATCCTTTGGCCACCTGAGGCGAAGAGCTGACTCACTGGAAAAGACTCTGATGCTGGGAAAGATTGAGGGCAGGAGGAAAAGGGGATGACAGAGGATGAGATGGTTGGAGGGCATCACTGACTCAATGGACATGAGTTTTGAGCAAACTCCGGGAGATGGTGAAGGACAGGGAAGCCTGGCACGCTGCAGTCCACGGGGTCGCAGAGTCGGACACGACTGAGGGACTGAATAACANCAGGAGGAAAAGGGGATGACAGAGGATGAGATGGTTGGAGGGCATCACTGACTCAATGGACATGAGTTTTGAGCAAACTCCGGGAGATGGTGAAGGACAGGGAAGCCTGGCACGCTGCAGTCCACGGGGTCGCAGAGTCGGACACGACTGAGGGACTGAATAACAACGAGGGGACTGAGACACAGGTGGGTGGTTAAGCGATCTGTGTGTGGTCTGAGTTGGGGCTGGCAGGGGAGAGAGCTGGTGCAGCCCACTGCACCCAGCCCGGTGCTGGGACCCTGGCCTGTGGGTGCTCCCTGCACACGGGCCCCTTAAACTGGCCCCCAGCCTCCCTCCTGCCCTCCAGCCTCTCCCCCCGCCCCCAGCCTCCATTCCTAACCCTGAGCCCTGGGTGGTGGAGAGGGGTCCTCTGCTCCTCCCACAGACTAGAAACAAGCCTTGACTTGGGTTGGGGAGACTCATTTTGCAAGATGTAACTGGACCACTGACCGCTGCCGAACGGCCTCCTACACGAGAGGGCCTCCTGGACATGTTCAGTTTTCCAGGAACTCTGATGTAATGTTATCAGATCGAAAGGGAGGGACTGAAGAAAGGGGGCGTGATGGTTAGGCAGGAAGAAAAGACCAGCAAGGCACCGGGGCTGCACCCAGGAGCCGCCCTGGGCTCAGGACGGCCCGGCTGGCTCAGTCCTGACAGCCGGTGCCCCCGGGCTCTGTGCCGCGGTCCCCGCTTCTCTGCCTTCCCTGGTCCTGGCCCGGGGGTGGGGACACCAGTGGGAGAGCGCTGACAAATGGGACAAAGCTCCCTGAGGGTCGCGAGGCCCTTCCAGCAGCTGAGGGTCACTTTCAGGGGCCCTTACCAGGCTTTGGGGGGCGCTCGGGGGGTGTCCCCCAGAGTGAGCATCTAGGTCAGTCACCTTGGACCTCTCCAGCTCTCCCTTCTTTCAACAGAACCCGGCCCTCTCCGAAAAGGTTGTTCTGGGCAATTGCAATCGGCCCAGCCTCTCCAAGAACCATTTACACACGCAGCCCGAGGAAGATGGCTGTCAGCCCACGTGGGTGAACAAAAGCATTTAAAAAGAGGAATATGTGGGTCTTGGGATCTGAGAGCTGAGTGGCGCTTTAGGGGGCTGCTGAGGGCTGCATCAGTCCCTGCAAAGATGGGCTTGATAAAGGACAGAAATGGTATGGACCTAACAGAAGCAGAAGATATTAAGAAGAGGTGGCAAGAATATGTGGAAGAACTGTACAAAAAAGATCTTCATGACCCAGATAATCATGAGGATGTGATCAATAATCTAGAGCCAGACATCTTGGAATGTGAAGTCAAGTGGGCCTTAGAAAGCATCACTATGAACAAAGCTAGTGGAGGTGATGGAATTCCAGTTGAGCTGTTTCAAATCCTGAAAGATGATGCTATGAAAGTGCTGCACTCAATATGTCAGCACATTTGGAAAACTCAGCAGTGGCCACAGGACTGGAAAAGGTCAGTTTTCATTCCAATTCCAAAGAAAGGCAATGCCAAAGAATGCTCAAACTACCACACAATTGCACTCATCTCACACGCTAGTAAAGTAATGCTCAAAATTCTCCAAGCCAGGCTTCAGCAATATGTGAACCGTGAACTCCCTGATGTTCAAGCTGGTTTTAGAACAGGCAGAGGAACCAGAGATCAAATTGCCAACATCCGCTGGATCATGGAAAAAGCAAGAGAGTTCCAGAAAAACATCTATTTCTGCTTTATTGACTATGCCAAAGCCTTTGACTGTGTGGATCACAATAAACTGTGGAAAATTCTGAAAGAGATGGGAATACCAGACCACCTAACCTGCCTCTTGAGAAATCTGTATGCAGGTCAGGAAGCAACAGTTAGAACTGGACATGGAACAACAGACTGGTTCCAAATAGGAAAAGGAGTACGTCAAGGCTGTATATTGTCTCCCTGCTTATTTAACTTATATGCAGAGTACATCATGAGAAACGCTGGACTGGAAGAAACACAAGCTGGAATCAAGATTGCCGGGAGAAATATCAATAACCTCAGATATGCTGATGACACCACCCTTATGGCAGAAAGTGAGGAGGAGCTAAAAAGCCTCTTGATGAAAGTGAAGGAGGAGAGCGAAAAAGTTGGCTTAAAGCTCAACATTCAGAAAACGAAGATCATGGCATCCGGTCCCATCACTTCATGGGAAATAGATGGGGAAACAGTGGAAACAGTGTCAGACTTTATTTTTTTGGGCTCCAAAATCACTGCAGATGGTGACTGCAGCCATGAAATTAAAAGACGCTTACTCCTTGGAAGAAAAGTTATGACCAACCTGGATAGTATATTCAAAAGCAGAGACATTACTTTGCCGATTAAGGTCCGTCTAGTCAAGGCTATGGTTTTTTCTGTGGTCATGTATGGATGTGAAAGTTGGACTGTGAAGAAAGCTGAGCGCCGAAGAATCGATGCTTTTGAACTGTGGTGTTGGAGAAGACTCTTGAGAGTCCCTTGGACTGCAAGGAGATCCAACCAGTCCATTCTGAAGGAGATCAACCCTGGGTTTTCTTTGGAAGGAATGATGCTGAAGCTGAAACTCCAGTACTTTGGCCACCTCATGCAAAGAGTTGACTCATTGGAAAAGACTCTGATGCTGGGAGGGATTGGGGGCAGGAGGAGAAGGGGACGACCAAGGATGAGATGGCTGGATGGCATCACGGACTCGATGGACGTGAGTCTGAGTGAACTCCGGGAGATGGTGATGGACAGGGAGGCGTGGCGTGCTGCGAGTCATGGGGTCGCAGAGTCGGACACGACTGAGCGACTGGACTGAACTGAGGGTCTACGGCGCAGGCCCTGGATCGTGCGCAGTGGAGGGGTGGGGGAGAGGTAGAGCAGAGGGGAGGAGCACAGAGAGACAGAGAAGGTGCTCTCCGCTCCCGCCCTGAGGCCTGGACTGAGCCCTGATGGCCCTGTTTTGATAAAGAGCCTCATCTACTATTTCCCGGATGTTACACCTGTCCTGAGCGGCTCTCATCCAGGGGCCCTCGGGTACCTTTCAGCAGCACCTGTGACTACCTTTGGACGAAGTGGATTCTGTGTAGTCAGTGCTATGGAGGTCTCCCTTGGTGACTCTGGACAACGGTAACATCTCAGAACAAGCCCGGGTCCCATGTCTCAATGACTGCTGCACACAGGGTGACAGACAATTTCCTACAATCCGCGTTCCCGCCCAGACCCTGGGGAGACACGCAGACAGCCGCCCTGGGTGCCTGCTGTGCCAAGCGACACAAACCGGGCAGGTATTCAAATAATATTAAACATTGACGCTGGCATTTCTGGGCCCACATCTGTCATAGACCATGTGACTCACATCAGTTGCCTCGAGTCCTACCCCGGCCCTGAGCTCCAGAAATGCCGTGTTTGCAAAGCCACATGTGTGGCTGGCTCGAGGGTCCCAGCAGAAGTGCCCTGAAGCTTTGGAGACAAGGGAGGGCCCCCTTTCTCTCCAGCTGGCTCCCTGTACAGGTTAGAGGAGGCCCCCCAGGGAGGGGGCCAGGGGCCCGGATGAGTCATTGCAAGCACGGGACGTGGGGACACGGCCTGTCCTGGGTACTGCGCAGCCATCAGCCCAGGAACCGAGTCAGTTCTCTTGAGACAAAACCACACAGCATGGAACAGGTTTGCTTTGCAACTAGAGCTGGGAACAGAGCCTTCGTGCAGGAAATTTCTCAGAATGTGGCCAGAAACACTTTACATTTGCTGCCCTACCCAAAGAGCTAAAGTCTAACTGGCGTGTTTAACTCAGGTTCCATGAAGACAAGATCATCTCTTCTCTGACTCACCTGTGCTGGGGCATCCCTCACTGGGGCGGTCCTCCCCTGCCTGGGCGCTAGACTACTGACCCAGTGGTTGGCAGGACTCTGGAGACCTGCAGTAGCTTTATTGTCCCTTCCTAAGAGCTCTCAGTAACGCAGGGCCCACCACCTTCCAGACTCTTTCTCCCTGACTGCTTCCTTTTAACTCTCACAACAACCCCCTAAAGGCTGGAATGACGCTCTCCATCTCCCAGGCGTGGAAAGCTTATGTAACTGAGGACAACTGTCAGGTAAATGATGAACCTGAAGTTCAAAGTCAGCTCCAAGCTCTGGTTAAGGTCAAGCTTGGAACTGAAAAAAAAGGAGGCAGATTTATCAGAGAGTAATGGAATCAAGCTATGAATAAAAGTGCTGGCTGAATTTGCAAAGCAGTCAAGTGCTTCAGCTGATTCTGAACTTTCCATGCAAGTTCAGGCTTCGTCCCTTAGTCCCTGTTCTTTTTTGTCATCATTGTTCGCCAGAATCTCCCCAATCGTAGGCGGCACCGTGGACATTTCCATCTGGGTAAGTCTAAGCGGTGGGCTGTTGGGTGTTTAGCATCATCTGGCCTCTACCCATTGGATGTCAACAGTATCCGCTTGCCTGAGACATCAACATGTCTCCAGCCATTGCGAAATGCCCCCTGTGGGGAAAATCACCCTAGCGGGGGACAGCCAGGTTAAATATACCTCAGCTTTTGTTGGCGATTACACCCTTGGCTGGCTTAGTCCTCCCGTCCCTGTCTGCTCCCCACACTTCCTCTCCTGGGAGCACGTCCTTAAAACATTGTCACATGCAGGCAATCCTCTTCTGAGTCTCTGCTTCTGGGGACCCAGCCCAAGATGCTCATTTGCTTCAGATAGAAAGCCCACAAGAGAATGAATGGCTTAACTTTGGGTGTCAGTGTAACCCTTTGTATTAATAAAAGGAAGGTCCCTTCTGGTTCTAAGACTTTGTTATCTACAAAGACCATGGGTAGTGGGAACCTGGGGTTGGATTTGTCTCCAGAATTGGGAGCCAAGGGATGCAGAAGACGGAAACCCACAAGAGCAGGCACAAACAAACGTCTGCGGACTGAATGACTGAACGCGCAGTTGAGAACGCAGAGACTTAGATGGAAAATGCTGACAACTGGATTTGAGGCTCCTCCGTATAAGTTGAAAAATAACATTCATCATGGAAGGACTGTGTGACCTCCTTTACCCCCAGACGGGGGCAGGAAACTGCAGGGACACACCTGTATTTCAGCAAGTCAGGCTTATTGTTTGCTGCAGAGACGGGAACTGGCACCACGGAAAACCTGGGGCTTTTTAAGCCAGGGGATGGCTAGGGAGGACTTGTTATGGGACTCGGGCTTGTGTTCAGTGACTCAGGGCTGGTTCGAGGTAGTGGGGCTTCATTCTGAACTGGATGATGGCAGGCAGCAGGTGTGATGAGGCATTTAGCAGAGGGGACCGAAAGATGGATGGGCTAGGTCCAGGCTGGTGCTGAGCCGCTGAGAGTAGCAGCCACCATGTTCACTAGCACAGGCATGGTTTGGACCACAGCCCTATTTTCGTCTGTGTTCAGATGCAAAGAGGGGGTGACCTTGTCCCTGTCCCGTTCCACCTGGGTCACAGAGCTCCAATTGGCATGCTGTGCCAATTTGGAAGGACTAATAAAAAGAAAAAAACAAACAAACAAACAGCAATTTGGGTGGGCGTGCTAAGTGGCATCCAGTTGTGTATCACTCTTTGTGACCCCATGGACTGTAGCCCGCCAGGCTCCTCTGTCCTTGGGATTCTCCAGGCAAGAACACCGGAGTGAGTTGTCATGCCCTCCTCCAGGGCATCTTCCCCACCCAAGGATTGAACTCTTGCATTTCCTGCACTGGCAGGTGGGTTCTTTTCCATTAGTGCCACTTGGGAAGCCCAGTAGCTTGGGGACACATTTAAAATGTACACTCTTCATTGAACATGAATGTTAAATTTCGTGGACTGCTGTTAAAAAACACAGTTGAACAACTTAAAGATTTTGATCTTCAGCGTGGGGTTGACATGAGCCAGTGTGGGAATAGAAAGTCTCCAGAGTGATAGAGTTTCCTTTCTTTTGTTTGGCCAAGAACACACATGTGCATGCTCACACATACACTATCATGGGACACACACAGGGCAGGAGTGTCCCATCGTCACTCGTGGGACAGAGGAGCAGGAGCTGCTGCGTAGGCTGGCCCGGCTCTGGGACACGGGCTGACTCGGAGGAACCCTGAGTGCCTGCTGATCTGAGGACACATGAGACTCAGCTCCATCGCTACGAACTTTTGCAATTTTAGAGCACATTTCAACTATGAAAATAAAGCAACTGGCCAGGATGACCAAGCCTGAGGCCACTGAAGTGCCTTGCCTGGAAGGAGCCAGTCAGGCTCTGCCTGAGGCGGGACTTCAGCCTCCTCTGACCTTGCTCTACCTGGAAGCTTCCAGAGAAAAGGAAAGGCATTTGAGGGGCGGGGTTTTCTTCATCATAATCTCCTCTCGGCGTTTAACCTTGGGTTTTCTGAAATCAGTGGAGACTTACTCTACTTCTTCCCGGCGATGAACAGTCATAAGCTGTGCAGCCCTGGGCTTCAAATGACTACGGCTGCAGTTGTAGAGTGGGTGCACTCCACCGCGTGTGAACTGTAGCATCAGACGTGCAGAGAGGGCATGTCTCCCTGTGTTTCGGAGTCGGGGCTGAAGGGGGTGCTGAAGCTTTGCACCTTCCCTGCCGTTGCTGCTTCTCCCACAGTCCTTCCTCCTGAAACTGTTGACACTGATTTGCCCCTGACCTTGCCGGGCTCCGCGTCCCGTATAGCCCGTGTTGACACGCATTCTGCCCAGGCTTCATCTTTATTTCGGAGTGGTTTATCCTGTGACTGGTGTGTCTAGCAATTCGCCTTGCTGTGAGTTCTGTTCAAACACATGGGCCCTGCTGGTCAGAACAAATAAGTTCAAATGCTGTTTCGTCCTCTTGCTAGAAGTGTGGTCTTGGCAGTGGGCTGCTTCCTAACTGGGGGGCTGAGAGGGCCCGTGGACATGAGGCATAATGGCACAGCCTGCAACGTGGTCAGTTCACAGTGCAAGTCTGGGTTTGTTTTTTTTTTTCTGGTTTCACTGATACAAGGATCACTGTAAGAAGTCAGAAACCCCACTTGAGAGCAATTCTCGGCTCTTGTCAATTCAGATGACACTGCTTCCTGCCCCCACGTCATTCCTTGTACAGCTCAGCCTTCTCAGAATGCCCTTTCCTTGTGTTTGGGATTCACTGGTGGCTCAGACAATAAAGAATCTGCCTGCAATGCAGGAGACCTGGGTTTGATCCCTGGGTCTGATCCCTGGGTCGGGAAGATCTCCTGGAGAAAGGAATGGGTACCCACTCCAGCATTCTTGTGTGGAAATCCCCATGGACAGAGGAACCTGGAGGGCTACAGTCCATGGGGTTGCAAAGAGTTGGACACGACTGAGTGACGAACACTTTCACTTCTTTTTTCCAGAAAGTTGCCTGCCTAATCTTACAAATCCTGCCAAGATCCACTAAAAAAACTTCTTTTCATGAAAATTTCCCTACTTAGTCCACCTAAAGAAAATACCCTTGTCTTTAAAACTCTCATACCCGGTTTATTTTAATAAAAATAATAATGTTTGATGGATCATTATTCCTTGAAAATCACTTTATGTGTATTTATTTACTGAAGTCTTCGTATTTGTCAGATAAGAAAACAGGCCCAGAATCTGAGTAAATATCCCCCACCGCATAGTTCATCAAGGGTGGTCAGAACACACAGTTCCCTGAGAAACGCACTCATTTCTGAGTCCTGTCTTCACCTTTTAACAACAGGCATCAACATTTGGGTGAATAAACTGTCACACAAAGATTCAGCTCTGGGTTACAGTGACTGCTCTCTCCACATCGTCCCCTTTATCAGAGATGAAAATGCCAGTCTCTCAGCCCCATGGGGTCGGCGTGGCTGCCTTCCTTTTTTCACAGGAGTCCTCTTTCATTCAGTTCCAATGGTGGGAAACCAGGTTTTACCACCATAGAAGGAAAGCTGGAGAGGACAGGCAGATTTCTAGAGACCACAGAGCATTTTGGAGCCTGTAGCATGTGATGGGGCTTCCCTGGTGGCTCAGACGGTAAAGAATCCACCTGCAATGTGGGAGACCTGGGCTCAATCCCTGGGTTTGGAAGATGCCTTCTAGAGGAAAGCTCTTGGAGGGTCCATGCTCTTACTTAGTCTTTGAGAAAGGCAGCTGGTCCATGTGGCAGTCTTGAGGGAGCGCCTGCCGAGACTCGGAGGGTTCTTGTGGCACTCTGATTCCCTGGGATGTGCTACCTCCCCTGCTGACTGGCTCTCTCTGTGTTGTTGGCAGCAAGTGCTGTGTAAGCTGGAACTGAAATGTGGCTTCCCGTGGAGGAGCTGCTTGGAAAGAGGGTCTTTCAAAGGAGCAGTTTCTCTACTGTAAGGTGAGTGTATGGGATGATATGTGTCCCCCAAATTCCTATGTCGACCTCCTAATTCCCAGTCCCTCAGAATGTGACTGTATTTAGATACATGCTGTGCTTAGTCACTCAGTCGTGTTCGACTCTTTGAGACCCCACGGACTGCAGCCCTCCAGGCTCCTCTGTCCATGGGATTTTGCAGGCAAGATTATTGGAGTGGGTTGCTATGCCCTCCTCCACGGGATCTTCCCGTCCCAGGGATCGAACCCAGGTCTCCTGCATTGCTGGTGGATTCTTTACTGTCTGAGCCACACTGCATTTAAAGGGGCAGTCAAGTTACAGTGAAGTCATTAGGGTGGGTCCTAGTCCAATAGGGGCTATCTTCCCTGGTGGCCCAGATGGTAAAGTGTCTGCTACAATGCAGGAGATCCAGGTTCAATCCCTGGGTCGGGAAGATCTCCTGGAGAAGGAAATGGCAACCCACTCCAGTATTCTTGCCTGGAAAATCCCATGGATGGAGGAGCCTGGTAGGCTACAGTCCATGGAGTCGCAAAGAGTCAGACACGACTGAGCTAATTCACTTTCTTTTTTTAGTCCAATAGGACTGTATCACTCTAAGACAAGATTAAGGAGTATACAGGCATGGAGGGAAGACAGCCATCTGCAAGGCAAGGAGAGAAATCTCAGAAGGAAACGATTCTGCCATATGTGATCCTGTATGTTCAGCCTCCACCCAGAACTGTGAGAAATAACCTCTGTTGTTTACTGCCTGCCAAGTAGCTTCAGTTGTGTCCAACTCTTCGAGACACCAGGGACTGCAGCCCGCCAGTCTCCTCTATCCATGGGATTCTCCAGGCAAGAATACTAGAGTGGGTATTCCCTGTTTCTCCAAGGGATCTTCCTGACCCATGGATCAAACCTGAGTCTCTTGTGTCTACTGCATTGGCAGGCGGGCTCTTTACCACTAGCACTACTCAGGAAGCCTGGTCTGTGGTATTTCACTGTGGTGCCACAGCAGAGTAAAGTGGTGGGTAGGCTGGAAAGAATGGCTAGGGGCTCCTTTCACAAAAAATCTGATATGCTTGGTGGCCCCAGAAAAACGCAAGTTTGGGTGTTCGTCTAATTGACAAAGGGTGACTTAGCTGTCAGGGCTCTGTGGCTTCTCATTGAAAAGGATTTGGGAGAAAGAAACAGAAAAAGGTATGACTGCAAATAAGTTTTAAAAGCATTCTGTAGGCAACAGCTGTGGAAGAAGAGGGAACCAAATTTATAACCATATAAACTTTAACAGGAGTTTATAATCTTTTATGACTGTTATTTCTAAGTTAGTCCCTATAAAGAGGATTAAATATAAAATTACGCTGGGCATGTGTGCCCAGATGACATAGATGGAAATAAGGCTCTTGGAAAGGATGACATAGGTCCAGGGGACGGTCACCTTGAGTAATCACATTGAAGGTCAAAAATCACAAACAAGAACCAATCTGTTTTAACTCCTATCCTTTAAACTGAGCAGGACCCCATGTGGCTTCTGGACCTGGGAGCCTTTCTGTCCAGCCTCCAAGATCTTCCCTGAGTTCCAAGGGGGGCAGATTCTAATCATGGAACAGTTGCTAATCAGGGAAGGGAGGAGGGGCTGAGAAACAGTAGAGCAGCCCTGGGGCAGGATGCATACAATGAATCAAGGTAAATTGGAAGTGGTCAAACAGAAGATGGCAAGAGTGAACAGAGGCATTTTAGGAATCAGTGAACTAAAATGGACTGGAATGGGTGAATTTAACTCAGATGACCATTATATCTACTACTGCGGGCAGGAATCCCTTAGAAGAAACGGAGTAGCCATCATAGTCAACAAGAGTCCGAAATGCAGTACTTGGGTGCAATCTCAAAAACAACAGAATGCCCTGTTTGTTTCCAAGGCAAACCATTCAATATTACAGTAATCCAAGTCTATGTCCCAACCAGTAAGGCTGAAGAAGCTGAAGTTGAATGGTTCTATGAAGACCTATAAGACCTTCTAGAACTAGCACCCAAAAAAGATGTCCTTTTCATCATAGGGGACTGGTATGCAAAAGTAGGAAATCAAGAGGTTACTGGAGTAACAGGCAAATTTGGCCTTGGAGTACAAAATTAAGCAGGGCAAAGGCTAACAGAGTTTCGCCAAGAGAATGCACTGGTCATAGCAAACACCCTCTTCCAACAACATAAGACCGACTCTACACATGGACATCACCAGATGGTCAATATCAAAATTGGAAACCTGGAGTAACAGACAAATTTGGCCTTGGAGTACAAAACGAAGCAGGGCAAAGGCTAACAGAGTTTCGCCAAGAGAATGCACTGGTCATAGCAAACACCCTCTTCCAACAACATAAGACCGACTCTACACATGGACATCACCAGATGGTCAATATCAAAATTGGACTGATTATATTCTTTGCAGCCAAAAATGAAGAAGCTCTATATAGTCAGCAAAAACATGACTGGGAGCTGACTGTAGCTCAGATCATGACTCCTTTTGCCAAATTCAGACATAAACTGAAGAAAGTAGGGAAAACCACTAGATCATTCAGGTATGACCTAAATCAAATCCCTTAATTACATGAAAGCACAGTAGAGAAGCACAGGCCCTGCTCTTGACCCCAGCTGTCCTTGAACCATTGCTACAGAACTCCCTACCAAACCCTCACAGATTCAGTCAGTTCAGTTCAGTTGCTCAGTTTTGTCCGCCTCTTTGCGATCCCATGGATTGCAGCATGCCAGGCTTCCCTGTCCATCACCAATGCCTGGAGCTTGCTCCTCAACCTCGCAGGTTGGGACACAGTTTTGAGAGACAGGAGCCCACTGTGTCTCCCTTTGCGTGGCAAAGCAATAAAGCTATTGTTTTCTACCTTACCCAGAACTCTTGTCTCTGAGATCTGATTTGGCACCTGTGCACAGAAGCTGATCTCTCGGCATCACCCTGATGAGAGCTTCTGCATAGTCTCTTGGGCTGTCACTTTCCATCAAGAAGACTCTTCAAGTAGTAAAGGCTGCTTAGTGCAAAGATTGTCTCTGGGCACGGCAAGTCATCCCAGGAGACCTGTATGGTGTCCTGACCCCTCATACCCGCTGTGGATGGAGCAAGAAACTGTCCCAGGAGCAGAGGGCTCTCTTGTCTACAAGACAGGTGAGTCACGGGCAGAGGATGGACAAGGTCCTCCGGAGGTTTTCTTGGTGAAAGTCAGGGAACTTCATCAGTTAATCAACTAGAAGCAAGATTAGAACCTTTTCCGGAGACCTTCTAGTTTTGTTTGCTAGCAGCTCCATGGACATCCTAATCCCAGCTGAGTGGCATGAAACCCAGGTGCAAGGGCTTCTGATATTCCCAGTTAATTATCAGAAGCATGTTTGCTGTCATCTATGCCAGTCATCTGTTTCAGTGACTAGGACAAGTTTCCCAAGAATGCTTGGAAGCAGCTAGCCTCCCCCATTAGTTTTCTTTTAAAAATTTATTTTTAATTGGAGGATAATTGCTTGACAATACTGTTTTGGTTTCTGCCACATATCAACATGAATCAGCCGTAGGTACACACATGTCCCCTTCCTCTTGAAATCTCTCCCCACCTCCCACCCCACTAGGTTGTCAAAAAGCACCAAGCTGAGGTCCCTGTGATTACAGCAACTTCCCATTAGCTATCTATTTCACACATGTGGTGGTTAGCAGCTAAGTCATGTCCGACTCTTGCGACACATTTTACACACAGTAATGTATATTTCAATAAACACATTCTGACTTTTTCTGCCACAGGTGGGTTGCATATCCCACAGCACCTGTGGCTTGACATATTATGTGAAAATCAAGTTCTCAGAAATCAAGCCTCTGTTTTAATTGCACCAAATGTTTCAAGAGATCATGTAGCCTCGGAATGTCAGAGTCTGCCTGGGGTGGCTGACTCAGGACTTTGGCCAGAGGCACCGGACACCTGGGTCACTGTGGGTGGGGGAGTTGGCTGCCCAGAGGGTGTGATGAACTGGAACCTGATTGAGTCTACCTTCAATATTCCACAGAGGGTCAAGCTGGTGTTTAGAAGCACAAATTGCCTCACTCTCCTCTCTATTTGGATCAGGCCTTCAGCTAGCTGTCCCGGGAGGGAGAGGCACAAGACCCAACTCCCTGCAAGGCAAGGTGTGCCAATGTGCAGGCAAGAGACCATGTCCCAGCTCGGCCAGCTGAAATCCAGACCCAGACGATTAAGTTCTCTGGGCCTGTTCACCTCCCTGGAGACAGGCCTCAGGGAAGAGAAAACTTTGCCCTCAGCCCCTTTGGCCCCAGTGATCTGAACTGGCTTCATCTTTCCCATTAACCCAGCATATCTTGCAATCAAGCACCCCTTAAATTCTCTTTCCTATGTTATTTTACTAGGCTTTGCTAATGGGCACAAAATCGTCTCTTATACTTCTCCACTACCGAGAAGCCTAATCACCATCTCACAGGGAGAAGGCCACAGAGCTCTCGGTTCCTACCACTCCTTTGCCAACTTTTCCTCCAATCACACCCCCCTGGGTCTGTATCAGCCCCAATCAATGACACCACCCTTCAAAATCCAGGATTAACCTTAGATTCTTCTTTTTTCACACCTTAAATCCAACAGCAAGTTCTACCTCTTGACCTGCAAAATATATCGTATTATCCAGCTACTACTTCTACAATTTCTATTTATACTTTATTTTAAGCCATCGTCATTTCTTATGTCAACTATCAGGAGAGCCCTCTAACTAGGGTCATGTCATCTACTTCTGGCCCACCTGGAAAGGTGACTGTGTATACCTCCCTCCCTTGCTCAAAGTCCTCCAATGACCTTCTGCAAACATTTATACAAAATCTCCACCACGGCCTAAAAGGCCCAGTGTGACTTGGCTCCTGGCTCCCTCCCGCCCCGTTTCCTCACTGGAGGAGTCTCCAGTCATCCCAGTGATGTGCTGGGTCCTGCCCTAGGGTCTTGGCACTTGCTGTTTCCATGTCTGGAACACTCAGAGCCAGGGAGAAGAGTCTAGGCTTCCTTGTGCCCATGGGTAGGGCACATAGTGAGGAGACGTCAGTGGGCACAAGGGACTGTATTAGCAGAGAGATGGGGATCAGATAAGAACAAGGTGTCTACCCAGCCAGTGCCAGCTTGGAGACAAGCTGATGGCTGGGACTTGAGATACAGTACATCACCCACAGGGGCCAGCGGGAAATAGGCGGCAACATGCGTGCTCAGTCGCGTCCGACTCTTTGTGACCTCAAGGACTGTAGCCTGCCAGGCTCCTCTGTCCATGGGATTTCCCAGGCAAGAATACTGGAGTGCATTGCCATTTCTTTCTCCAGGGGATCTTCCTGACCCAGGGATCAAACTTGCGTCTCCTGTACTTCTGAGCCATTGGGGAAGCCCATGGGAAACAGAAGGTGTTGGAAACACTCCTGGAATTCAAGACTCTGCCTCAGGGAGAAATAACCCTGAATCAGAAAGTGACTGGATTGCATTTTCTGCTCCCAGGTAGCATGGAGAGCTCCTAATGGCTTTAAGTCTGGTTGTACGTCTCGCCCACCTGAGTCAATGGCAGTGCACATTCACACCTGCTTCACCAATGTTGATGTTTCTGGAACAAAGTGAAGTGGCAGCTGATCTCACCAAACAGTGGCCCCTGGCTGCCCAGAACAGGTCTCGCTCACCCTTAAGTCGTACCATGGTCAGAAAAGTCCTTTCTCCTACCCTCAGCCCCTCACAAGAGTTTCATCAGGGCTTTTCTTATGATGACCATCACCTCCTGGGTAATGGCAGATGGGGCAGGACCCATGTTTTGCTGGCTTCAGGAGAGCCCTCCATAGCAACTAATTCCCACGGTCTCTGTGGTGGGCTTGAGTCCACACCAAATCAACAACATGAAGCCCCCACCTGAAGGCACCCCAAGTGTAAGCTCTAGCCCAGTAACACCAGAGAAATGCGACGGCATCCTGTCCCTGCCTGTGGTGGCGTGTAAGTCCTTCCTGGGTTGGAGAACATTTGCCACATTCTAGCCAGTAATTCCATTACTGCGCTGCTTGCCTCTACTTTCGTCAGGGTCTTAGTCCTTCCCCTTGTTAACTTTGGAGGAACCAGCTCTTCTGTGTGTGACTCTCAGTTCAGTTCAGTCGCTCAGTCGTGTCCGACTCTTTGCGACCCCATGAATCACAGCACGCCAGGCCTCCCTGTCCATCACCAACTCCTGGAGTTCATTCAGACTCACGTCCATCGAGTCTGTGATGCCATCCAGCCATCTCATCCTTGGTCGTCCCCTTCTCCTCCCGCCCCCAATCCCTCCCAGCATCAGAGTCTTTTCCAATGAGTCAACTCTTTGCATCAGGTGGCCAAAGTACTGGAGTTCCAGCTTTAGCATCATTCCTTCCAAAGAAATCCCAGGGCTGATCTCCTTCAGAATGGACTGGCATCCCTCCAAACCTCAGCCCCAGTGATGGGTCTCAACTTCCCTGAAGGGTCTCTTGGTTCTGCCCCAGAAGGAAAGTGAGTCTGAAGGTTGAAATTCCTGTGCCTTTCCAGGACAGGTATGGTTGCCAGGAGGATTCAGGCAGCATTTGAAATAGTTGTCATAATAAAAATTGGAGGATAAGATTTGAATAAAATGAAACCAGAATTACTCATAGCTCATCTAGTCAGAGAACGTTCTAAAGTTATCGCCACATGCTTATTTTTCGACAGCATGCCGATGAAAACAGAAATGTGCCAATTCAGGGTTATAATCAGATCTCAAGCAGCACATCTAGCTTCATTGCCAGGATCAGGAGGCCTGGAGAACCGAGGTGCCTACTGCTATCTGATGCCAGACACCCGGTAGCAAGCAATTTAGCACAAAGCAGCTTTGAGTCATTGAAACAGAGCTATGATCCTTGTCCCCCCACTAGGCCCTCTGCCTGGTTTTTGCTGGTGGTAAACTTCTGTCAAAGAATACGTTTAATCAGAGAAGTGAGAAATGTGGAGAGCCAAACAGTCTAAAGAGACTAAATAATATTACTGCAGTCACTAAGCATAGTCAAGGACCTTTAGTTCTTCCTCAAGGGCTGTAGATAATATTCTGAGCCATATCCTGTGAGCTGTCTTATAGATATCAAAACACTAGGTGGAGAAGTTAACTAGGTGATGACCAGACTGTATCCAGGACTTAAGCTGCCACAATGCCAAGAACTGACTGCAAAGAAATGGAAACAGGTGCACTCTGGAACTAAAGATTTAGTTCGGTTCAGTTGCTCAGTTGTGTCCGACTCTTTGTGACCCCATGGACTGCAGCATGCCAGGCTTCCCTGTCCATCACCAACTTCTGGAGCTTGCTCAAACTCATACCCATTGAGTTGGTGATGCCATTCAGCCATTTCATCCTCTGTCGTCCCCTTCCCTTCCTGCCTTCAATCATTCCCAGCATCAGGGTCTTTTCAAATGAGTCAGTTCTTCGCATCAAGTGGCCAAAATATTGGAGTTTCAGCTTCAGCATCAGTCCTTCCAATGAATATTCAGGACTGATCTCCTTTAGGATGGACTGGCTGGATCTCCTTGCAGTCCAAAGGACTCTCAAGAGTCTTCTCCAACAGCACAGTTCAAAAGCATCAATTCTTCGGCGATCAGCTTTCTTTATAGCCCAACTCTCCCATCCATACATGACTACTGGAAAAACCACAGCTTTGACTAGACAGATCTTTGTTGGCAAATAAATTTCTCTACTTTTTAGTATGCTGTCTAGGTTGGTCATAACTTTTCTTCCAAGGAGCAAGTGTCTTCTAATTTCCTGGCTGCAGTCACCATCTGCAGTGATTTTGGAGCCCAAGAAAATAAAGTCTCTCACTGTTTCCATTGTTTCCTCATCTATTTGCCATGAAATGATGGAACCAGATGCCATGATCTTAGTTTTCTGAATGTTGCATTTTAAGTGAACTTTTTCACTCTCCTCTTTCATTTTCATCAAGAGGCTCTTTAGCTCTTTGTTTTCTGCCACAAGTGTGGTGTCACCTGCGTATCTAAGGTTATTGATATTTCTCCCAGCAATCTTGATTCCAGTTGGTGCTTCATCCAGCCCAGCATTTCTCATGATGTACTCTGCATATAAGTTAAATAAGCAGGGTGACAATATATAGCCTTGACATACTTCTTTTCCCAATTTGGAACCAGTCTGTTGTTCCATGCCCAGTTCTAACTGTTGCTTCTCGACCTGCATACAGGTTTCTCAGGAGGCAGGTAAGGTGGTCTGGTCAGGTAAGACATCCCACCTCTTGAATTTTCCACAGCTTGCTGTGATCCACACAGTCAAAGGCTTTGGCATGTCAATAAAGCAGAAGTAGATGTTCTTTTTTTTATGAAACTCTCTCACTTTTTTAATGAGTCAGTGGATGTTGGCAATTTGATCTTTGGTTCCTCTGCTTTTTCTAAATCTAGCTTGAACATTTGGAAGTTCACGGCTCATGTACTGTTGAAGTCTGGCTTGGAGAATTTTGAGCATTACTTTGCTAGGGTGTGAGATGCATGCAATTGTGTGGTAGTTTGAACATTCTTTGGCATTGCCTCTCTCTGGGATTGGAATGAAAACTGACCTTTTCCAGTCTTGTGGCCACTGTTGAGTTTTCCAAACTTGCTGACATATTGAGCACAGCACTTTCACAGCATCATCTTTTAGGATTTGAGAAAGATCAACTGGAATTCCATCACCTCCACTAGCTTTACCTAACTCTACCTAAAACAACCAAGATGATACTAGTCAGACCACTGATGACCAATTAAAGATGACTGTTAGAGATGACTGTGCTGTTTCTCTATGAAACCTCCTCCCACTCTGTCTATAAAAGCTCTCACCCCCTGCTTGTAAGGTGTGGGGAGTTGACCTTTGGACAGATGTCTTTCACCCTCTCCCCACCAACAGTTGCCAGCATATGAAATAAAGCAAACTTTTCTTTCCAACAACCTGGCCTGTTTACAGGCTTTTGAGCAGCAGCGAATGGATCCACCATGCATATCTTTCGCTAACATCATGAACCCATTAATCTATAAAATGGTGCTCAGGCTCAAATATGTAACCATTTCTATTTCTTTCCGGTACTAATTTCATGGACTTTTGCTGCAGAATTGTAGACTTGGAAACTTGAAGCGTTTTGTAGAGGAGGGGTTTGGGGTACCGGGTCCACACTAGGGCATAGGGCTTCCCAGGGGTAGCGCTTGTGGGAACCCAGGACCCTGACCTGTGTAAGACCCACCGGAAGCCGTTTCTCACAGCACCTGACTCTTATCAACCGAATACACAACCTTGCATCGCGAACAACCTCACGCCTTTTCCTGGATTTTTCAGAAAAAACGGGAAAAGTACCTGTTCTGGTATCCCGACCCGTTTAGTCTCATAGAAGAACAAGAAGGAAACCAGTCCATCCCTTCTGCTGGGCGGTGGCCCAGCTATCTTGCGCTGGAGAAATGGCCGAGTGGAGAAATCACCACAAGCTTGATCAGGAGGAGGTGTGGTCACCTCTCAGACGGAAACCGGGCTGGAGGATGGACTGGACCAGGAGTCCCAGCAGAGCTGACCCACGGCACATCCCCGCTTCCCTCCGACGCTCCCAGGAAAGCAGAGGACGCGGCGCGCGCCCCGCAGGCCCGCAGACGCACAGGCTCCTGGGTAATCCTTCCCGTCGCCAGGCCCGCAGACGCACAGGCTCCTGGGTAATCCTTCCCGTCGCCGCCGCATCCTCGGGGAAGGGCCCGCCTAGGGGAGTTATCGGCCCCACCTGAGGGTCTCTGTCGCGCCTTAACAGCTTGGGACGCGAGTTCCAGTCTGTGGATCACTTCTAAGTGGGGCTCTGTCTGGGGAGAGAAGGGAGCCAAGAAACTGGCCTGAAGGGTTATGGAGAACTCTCTAGAACCACCATCCCATAGCACCTGTTTGTAGAACTCAGCCTTTGGTTCAGGGGATAAAGTTTCCTCTCTAAGAAGTTTCTCTAGGAAACAGTCGCTAGTTTGTGTTATCCCTCCATGGTGGGAAGCCACGGGGAAATATGTCCTCATTGTGGTAGAGTATCTACAGCATAAAAACTCGCCCTTTTGCCCACTTGTAAGTGTGATTCAGCGGCCTTTAGTACATCCACATTGTTGTGCATCCATCAAGGCTGCTTTCAAACATTTATCAACTCAAGCAGAAACAGTGTGCTCAGGAAGCAAATAACTAACTCCCCAATCCCTAATCTGCCAGAGATACAAGACACGCGGGTTCGATCCTTGGGTTGGAAAGATCCCCTGGAGGAGGAAATGGCAGCTCACTAACCGGTATTCTTGCCTGGAGAATGCCACGCACAGAAGAGCCTGGTGGGCTACAGTCCGTGGGGTCTCAGAGTCAGACTGGAGCACGTGTGCCTCTGTATCTGTATCCCTCTCCACCTGGCCCCCAGAGCCTCTACTCTACTTTCTATGTCTGTGAATTTGCCTAGATACTGCATATAATGGAATCACATAGTATCCATCCTGTTGTGTCTGGTTTATTTCACTTATTGTTTTCAAGGTTCAGGCATGATTAAGGAAAGTTTTAAAATAAATATTAAGTGGTACTAGAAAAGTTTGATAATATAATAATTAGAAATAAAATGATTGAGGGCTCCCCTAATGAAAATTAACCTTTCCCAAGCACTTTCTATGTGCCAAGCGCTATACTGGGAAGGGCACATAGTTGTTTTTAAAATCCTTTCAAGAACAGCGTAATGAAGAGGTTATTGTCATCTTCCTATTACAGGTGAGGATGAGCGAGATGAACCCAAATGGTTCCAGGAGTTGAATTAGTCAGCTGGTTCTGGGTTCCAATTCTTACCTCCTCAACTGCCCTGTCTCTCCCACAATTCCTTGTTTTCTTTCCCCATCTCATTGCTGTTTGAACCTTTAAATTAGCACCTACTACAGGCTTCCCTCATAACTTAGATGGTAAAGAATTTGCCTGCAATGCAGGAGACCCAGGTTCGATTCCTGGGTCGGGAAGATCCCTTGGAGAAGGGAATGGCAACCCACTCCAGTATTCTTGCCTGGAGAATCCCATGGACAGAGGCGGCCTGGTGGGCAACAGTCCATGGGGTTGCAAGAGTTGGACACGACTTAGCAACTGAACCACCAAACCACCATCAGAGATTCCTGAGTATTAGAGTTATTTGTGTGTTATGTCCTGACTGCTGATGGGATGGGTTTTGGAGAGAAGAGACTCATTTTCAGGGCTCAAAACTGTGCTTGGCACACTGCAAGCTGTAATAACTGTTTGCAGACTTGATTGAACAGCACACCTGCCACAGTTCCACTTTGTACAAAGAGCACTCCCCCTTCCCCGCCCTGGAGGACTTTTAAATAATTCGTTTAATCAAGGTTTTTGTTTTAAACCAGGAAGTGACTTGGCTTGTTTCCTGGAATTGACTCAATCTCCCCACCTGTGATCTCATTTCTCACTTGGTTCAGCACGCCTCCCGCCCCCCATCCCAGAGGTCTTAGAAAAAGGAAAACCTCAGGGCTTTGCTGTTGCCATAATATTGGTGTTTTGTTTTGTTTGTTTTTGATTGCTTCTTAACAGTTTCTTCTTCCAGCTTTGTAGGATACATGTGAATCGGAGTCTAAGCAAATATGATTACAAGCACATTTTTCATATTCCTGGCTTTCCCTCTAACCCAGAGGAGAGCCACAAAAAGGCCCACCTGCTTCTGACAAGCATGGTTAGTAGATTAAACTCTGGCTGTGCATGTGTTCATGGGGATAACAGGGAATTTGCATTACAGAGGAATACCCACAGCCACGCAAAGAATCTCGGGAGACAGGCAATACCACGGGGTGGGGGTGGGGATGGGCTATGAGGGTCTGTGGAAGGAAGGCATCCTTTACCTGAGTGCTGAGTGCGCCTCCGTCTGGCCTCTGGGGCCCTCTGAGGCTCTGCAAGAGTTTATGTGGAAAGAACCAAGAGGCAGCAGTAAAAGACAGGGCAGGAGTAAATTACGAACTGAGCTTCAGTCAAGATATGATTAAAGAAGGTATGAATGGCGCAGTAGGTTCACTGGGATGCCTGGTGTTGTGAATAAATACGTCTTAAGATCTGCTCCCAGGCAACTGTCCAAAGGATGTCATTTCCTTTCTTTCCCTGATCCCTGTTAGTGTAAAGAGGGTAAAGTTTAATCTTAAATATGGAGAAATTGGTGGCTCAGTGGCAAAGAATCCACCTGCAACGCAGGAGATGCTGGTTCAACCCTTGATTCAGGAAGGTCACCTGGAGAAGGACATGGCAGCCCAGTCCAGCATTCTATCCTGGGAAATCCCCATGGACAGAGGCGCCTGGCAGGCTACAGTCCATGGGGTCCACAGGGCTGGACATGACTGAGCAACTGAACAACAACAAAACCTGTTGAGAACGTAGAGTCTTGACCGAGCAAGAAAGTTAGCAGCAGCTGTAAATCACCCCCTTGCTTAAGAATCTGTCATGGCTTCTCATCACCTGTGGAATAAGCAGGTTGGCTTTAATTTGAGTCTCTCCATCCCAAGGTCCCTTTGCTCATCTCATATTCTTCCCGGTTAGTCCCAGCTAACTGCCCTCTGCTCTCACCAAGACCCTTTACCCTCCGCTTCCAAAACATGCCCCACTCTCACTCCCTGTGTTCCTTGATGAAAATGCCCTTCTCTTCAAGCTTACCCAGACCTAGCGGTCATCCTGCTGGATCATCCTCTGTTGAGTCCAGTTCACACTGATACATCCCTGCCCTGAGAGCAGGCATCCCCAAAGACTGCTGGTGGAGTGTGAATTGGTGCCAATTGGAAAAAAAAAAATCAAGAGCCTAATAAATGCTCATATCCACAGGGAGTGCTCAAAGGACTAAGAAAAACATCTGGAAAGCTATTCAGCCTCATTCATAATCAATGTAATGCAAATCAAAGCAAATTAGATTAATATTCAGATAACATTTCCTATCTCTTCATTTGGCAGATACGAAAAAATGCCAGGGGTTGGAGTTGATGAGGGCGTGTGGAGTGTTAATTGGTAAAATCTTTGGCAGGACCCCTTTGGCACTGTGAATGAAATATCTATGCCAGTTGACAGAGAATCCCACCTCTAGGAATTTATCAGAAAGAGCGTGCATGCATGCTCAGTTGCTAAGTCACGTCCGACTCTGTGACCCTGTGCACTGCAGCCTGCCGGGCTCCTCGGTCCACGGAATTCTCCAGGCAAAAATACTGGAGTGGGTGGCCATTCCCTTCTCTAGAACTGGCCCATGTGCCTTGTTACGGGCTGAGTTGTGTCCCCTAAAAAGATATACTGATGTTCTAACTCCTGAATCTGTGAACATGACTTGATTTGGTGCTACTCATGAGTCAAAATGGTTACCTTAAACGTGGACTAAACAGTAAAGAAGGCTAAATGTTACAGTTTGCACTAACGCATGAAGGGCAGTGGCCCCGCAGTGTCCCTGAGACGTCGCTGTGACACCCCCGCCCCGTCTGTGCAGAGCTGGCGTCACAGCTGACAGCTGTTCCTCAAGGGGCTTGTCGCGTGGAGTGCGCCCTGGTGCTTGTTTCTGGATGTGGCCACGGAGGCAGTCCACGCACGGCCAAGTAACCTCATCACATGACCCAGTGTCTGCTATTCGATCCTTTGCCTCAACTCTCCCAGAAAACAGTTGTCTTTCTGAGAAGACTTTCTCCCCCCAAATCAATCACACAACACAGCACAGGTGTCAAGGCAAAGCCTTTTGATCCAGAATAAATTCAGTTACCTGCTTTGCTCCATTGGCTGGTTTCATTTTCAGACGATTCATGTTAACTCATTTTTCTTTCCCATGTGTCCTGGGCTTGTATTTTATAAACCAGATAGGGACACCAATTAGAGTTTGCCTCTGTGGTGCTTAAGCTGAGATTCGTAATGACAAGCCTGGCAGTCATCAGTGTATCTGCTACACTTGCAGTGATTTAGAGGGAAGGCTGTGGCTACCGCTTGGAATAAGTGAACAAACTCTATAAATTTAATTTAGAGGAGTTATACCGTGATCACCCAGAAACGTTTTACAGAAGCTTCTTGTGTTTTTGTCAAAGCTGCGGGAGTGCTTCTCGCAAGATCTCTGGTTTAACTAAGAGCGTTCTTTACAATGAGTACAGAATAGGGCCACCTGTGCACTGGACCAGCTTCAGAACTAGCACTTGACCGGAAGAAGTGCTGTTCTGATCCACTCAGCAGGACTGCACACCTTATTCCGTCCACGAAGGAGCAGTCGGGCTGGGAGTGCGTCATCGCTGGTGGGTCCAGAGTAGTTGGAGCAGCGAGGAGTCATCTTTCTTTCAAATCCTTGCAGGGGGGTCACTGTCTGTTTATCTGCAGAACCAGAGGGTGAGCTGCCCCACCCCGAGTTTCCTTCACTTCCACAATATAAGGAACGTAATTGGATTTAAAAGAACAGAAACGCTCTGCTGTCGTTCCCCTTTCTCATTGTCTTTGTTCATCTGCTATTGCTTATTCATTGATAGATTGTATTAGCGGTTAGTTTCCGGCCATCCGCTTATGCATCAGCCCTCTGCAATCTGGATTTAATTGCTGCCCTGTGATGAGCTGCTGCTTCTCCTGGCCCCTCTCTCATCCTTCCAACTCCCGCTGGGCTGAGAGTCAAGCTGATGACAATCCTCAGATTGTTTTTTTTTTAACCATCATCTATCTAGGCTAGATGTCTCTTGTTTCATTTTACCTTATTTCCATCCCATTCCTTCATGACCATTCCACAGGTGGACTAATGACTATCATGTTGTGTTTTCTATGCAACATATTTTGTAGAAAGATATACATGTACATGGCTTCCCAGGTGGCACTAGTGGTAAAGAACCTGCTTGCCAATGCAGGAGATGTAAGAGATGCAGGTTCGGCCCCTGGGTTGGGAAGATCCCCTGCAGGAGAAAATGGCAACCTGCTACAGTATTCTTGCCTGGAAAATTCCATGGACAGAGGAGCCTGGTGGGTTACAGTCCATAGGGTCACACAGAATCGGACATGACTGAAGTGACTTAGCATGCACGCATATATGTACATGTGTGCGTGCTCAGTGGTCCAGTCATGTCTGACTTTGTGTGACCCCATGGACTGCAGCCTGCCAGACTCCTCTGTCCATGGAATTTTCCAGGCAAGAATGCTGGAGTGGGTTGCCATTTCCTCCTCCAGGGGAGCTTCCTGACCCAGGGATTGAACCTGTGTCTCCAGCATCTTCTGCATTGGCAGCCAGCTTCTTTACCTCACCTGGAAAGCCCAAGCTCTTATCATTCCATTTTAATCTTTCATGACTTCAGAGCTTGCCCTCGTGTTTCATTTTAACTCTTACCTTCCTAGACCTAGAAATTTTATCTTCCAGCTTTCTTTTTGTGAACAGAAAATAAGTTCATGATTTTTGTCATCTTGGCCTTTTTCACCTCTGCCATGTCTTAATTTCCATTTTATAATTTGAATTTCTCTATTTAGAAGAAATGAAACTTTCTCAAGCTTTGGTTCTAGGTGCTAAAAAAAAAAAAAAAAAGTCTTCATTCGTTTGGTAAAGACTTGGCACACCTGTTTACTTACCTGTCCCAAGAGATGTTAGTCATCATGTACCCAGAGACTGAATTAAGATGAATGGAAATGCAGGAAAAAAAAGAAAACACCCAACTTTGCCTTCTCTTTCTGACAAAATTCGTTAAGCTTAGGTCCTTTGCAGGCATGTTCGTATGTTTGTGTGTTGGGGGGAGGGTTGTTGGTAGAAAGAAATCTTCCTGCTCAGGGATTATTTAGCCAAGTTTCTCTGAATTCATGGTCTTCAGAGTGACCAAGGCAAGACGTGCATTTGTGAATGATAACTCATATAACACTGCTGTAAAGACTTAGCTCTCAGACATAGGTTCTTTGGGAAGGACATAAACTCTAAAAACATTAACACAACTGTTTCCTCTATTCCGATCACCAGGCCATGTCATCACCGACAAAGAGGAAAACTGGGTGTTTCTTTAATTACCTCTGCATACATTTGTCCCTAATACTCTCTCCTCAGCGTCTCTACCTCCTGTTTATTGAACAGAGACTGCGTTCTGCAAAATAAAGTCACCGTCTTTCTGGACTTAGCGACCTCGCTGTCCTCACAGCTAACAGCAGAGGGACTGGGTGAGGGAAGAGGCAGGTAGTTCTCAGATGCCCTTGCTGCTGATGGGTAAATCCTGAACGGGTTGGCTCATTCTTTTTAAAATTCATTTGTTTTGAACTTTTACAAGTACCGATTTTCTCGGGGGACTTTCTGACATTCTCCTGCACCTGTTGAATCACACTCCCAAAGCGGAATCATGACAAAGAACCTCAGCGCGCAGCACCTTCTAAATGGACCTCAGAGTTATTGCTATTGATTGGCCTTGGGAATTGCTGAAGCACAGAGAGGCTGGGCTTTTAACTGGAATTCACACTTCTTTGGTGTCCATTTCAAGGCTTCACTGAACATTGATCAGCAGGAAATGGCTTCCCAATGGTAAGTGAAGACTAGGCCATGTGAATAATAAGAACCGCAGCTCTTAATGTACAACAAGTGCATTTAGAACCATCTATGCCTCCAGACACATTGTAAATCCCTGTTACCTAGCTCACTGGCTGGGATCCATTTATCCATTATCCGGCGTTATGTCCTCATCTCAAACTAGGCTCGGAATATATTCTGGACACCGTGTAACTCTAACCACATTTAACCAAGCTGTGTAAATTAATCCAAAACATGAAGCCAATATGTACTAAGCTCCTTTTAAGAAAAATGGGCGGTGGGGGAGGAGTTCACGGCAAATGAAGGTTAAGGAAGGCTGCATCTGTTTGAGACCTGTCTTTGGGGAGTGACCGTAACTGCACCACTTTTAGAAAGATTACCTTCCAAAGAGATGTGGAACTTTCTTTCCAAAGAGAGCTGGAACTTTCTTTGCTGAAAGGCTGAAAAGAGCTTCTGAGTAAAACAAGTGGAACAAAACACAAAGAACCGCTTTAAGGATAATCAAAACTATTTTGGACTTTTTTATTTATCAATCTTGTTTCTAATATAATTTTAGTTAAATGAAAGACATTCACAAAGAAGAGTAGGCATACATACATAATTTCCTTCTTTCATTCTAGTTTACATGCTGTTGCTTTTAGAGAGTGAAATTTCCTGGTTATTTCACAGGGATAGAAAGCCTAATTGACTTTACAGAGAGAATATTATTAGCCCAGCCTTTTCACAACTTCAACCTCTGCAGTTCACCATGTTCACTGAAAAAAAACCCCAAAATACCCGACAAAACAAAACTTAGAATAAGTGACATTGAGAACTGTTTCTTGGCCTACAAGATGGGAGGAATCTCCATGTTTCTAGAACCATCTCAAAATCCAGCAATTGCTGTAAATAGACTCAGAAAATGGTGCAGCCCACCTAAGTAGACGGGCTCTTAAAGCACGTTTTCATCTGGAAAATAAACTCATAAGTGCCTGGTGAGTATTAATATCCATGTGCCCAAGTATCATTACCTTCATCCAGTCTTTGCTCCATGGGAGGTAACCAACTTTTCAACATGGTGTCCCTATTTCATTGACCATGAGCTGCACATATCAGCTGTGTATATAAAAAAAGAATACTGCTGTGAAATAAATTTAAAGTTTCCATCATGCAGGGTGTGTGCAGTTTAGGCAGAGAGCCACTGGGCTATGTGAAACAGTCACATTAGCTGTTCATGTTTTCTTATTTATAAGCCGTTTCAATCACACTGGGGCATGGTAAGCTGCAAGTCACATCACACCTAGGTGGGAACTCGGGGCTTTATACACAGGAGTTCTGATTTCTCTGGCACTCGGCTGTGCTGCATCTCCTGATGTTGACAGAAAAGCTCCCTGGCAGTCTCCCTGACTCCAAATCTAATAGTTGTACAACAATGCCTCCTGTTTCCACACTCTTGGACTTGACTGCTTGGTTTCTTTTGAGATGACTTACAACCACAAGCTGGAAAGTAAGACTTTCAATAGGTCCACTGACTTGGCCTTTATGTTTGGGTTTCAAAGTATCTGCAGCCAAGGATCCATGGCACCTCCCCATCGTGTTATGAAAGCAGATAAAAAAAACAGCTCTATCTCACATACAAGGCAAAGAGGAACAGCCATACAAGGCAGAGAGGAACAGAGAGGGCCAGCCACTTGGCTGAGGTCACAGAGCATGTCAGAGAGAGAAAAGGGCTTGCACTCCATCAGCTGACTCTCAGGATCACTCTTACCAGAGCATCATTTAAAAAATGGCATCCGTTGGTCTTCAGCCCAAATCAGTTGGACACACTGTTTGTTCTACATGAGGCGGTTCTATTGGGACTAGCTATTTTGACCTATTTTTGGCTGGCTCATTGGAATTCAGTTAAACAATTGTTGTCTTTCTCTTTGAAAACTGCTTGCAGAGGATGGAGAAAAGAAGGAAAAAAAATAGTAACAGCTTCCAATCAGGTACTGATCATTTGGAGATGTGAGATGTTAAGGGACCATGAAAACGTTTACACCATAAGAGAAAGGAGAGAGTGAAAAAGAACACATGGAAGAATAGAAAACAACAGATGGAGAAGGAAGTAAAAGTTTCACACTGACACCGCATTTCCCCAACAGGGACATGTGCCTTTCGTTTGGAAGTTTCTGCTGTTTGTGCTGCTGTGCCCAACTCTCAGCGCCATCTAGTGGCTGCCTCACAGATGTTCAACAACATGAAATCTACTTTGGGGCTCACACCAATTTCTTTTCCGAGCGTCAGAAATCCTGCTCCTGTAAGTAAAGGATGCTTGGTGGTCAAACGCAGGGAAACAGGGAATTTTCCAACAAAAACTCTCAAACTCTTGTCTCCAGCTTAACTACAACTCCCAAGCAACAAGTCTCTTTTTTTTCCGAGCAGTTGCTTGAAAGCCACAAGGGGAAATGTTGTCTTTTATGCTAAGAAGGGCCAGAGAAGAGCTGAAGAATATAACTTCTTACCTCCCGAGCTAGCTTCCTTGAGCTCAAGGGAATACGCTGAGAGCTCAGACTGGCACTGATTTTGCATTCATTCAAAGTCTCCAATCCTAGCAACTCAAACTAAGAGCTGCTTGGTTTGTACACAGAAGATGTTTCCTGCACGAACAATCCAGGATCAATCATCAGCTTCTCCTGAAACTTCAAAAAAACCTCTTCTTTAAAGGAAACTTTCTTGTTTTGTTCTGGCTATCACTGAAAGAGCTACCACTAGCCTCTTAATGCTCTACTAGTGAGCTGTTGGTATCAGCTTTGGCTGGATATGATCGACAAAGCAAGGCTGGGCACTGAGCTTGGGTCGTAATGTCATGGCTGCCTGGGGAGCAGGAAAGAAGAGGGCAGCTTCCTTTTCTGCACGTTAACAAAATTATTTGGCATTTAGAAGGTACTACATGTGGCCTTCGCAGATAGAGTCAGGGGTCTGGGTGAAGACTGCAGTGCCATAGAAGAGACATCCAGCACGTATCTGGCACATTACTTCACTACTTAATACCTTATCCACTGTGCTGTGTCCTGTCCACTGGCTGGGTAGAGATCATCTCAAATGATGCTGAGGTGGGAGAAACACTGACCCCTGCAGGCATCCTGGTACCCTATGTTTGAAAATTTGGGGAGAAGTGTTAGGTTTTATTTTACAGTTTTCTGTGACAGGAAAAAGAAAAGATAAAGAGAAAGGGTAGGAACATTTTAGTTGAAGGGGCTATGTTTGATTGTTTTCTGAATAATTTTGGAAAGAAAGGGAAAGTGCTCAGATAATGTATTTGTCAAGTGTAAAAGTGATACCTGTCAAATAGGTTTTAAGAAATCAGAAACATTTTAAAACATAAAGTTTAAAGTTTGCTTTTTCAATTTGACAATATAGAAAGGAATCCTTAATGGGAGTCATCTTGGTCAAATTAATAATGTTTGTTTTCAATATGTCCTTGTAAATGTCACATTGTTCTAATTGTTTAGTTACAGTGAATGCTTTTCATGTCAAATGCATTTTAGGGAAGAATGATCAAGACTGTTTTAAATAAAGCGTGTTATGTTCCTGCCTGAGGCCAGAACTGTAAAAGGGCAGTAGAATTCCCTTTTGTTCTGTGACCTCAACTTAAATGTGGATTAACTGGCCCTCTGTCTCCTTGGGAATGTGCCAGGCACTGGTGCCAGGTGCAGTGAAGATAACACGTCCCATCACTCCAGAAACTGAGATTCTCCAATAAGTTAGCTATCCCGAAGTGTCTTGAAACATAACCCAAACAAACTAGAACTTCCATTTTCTCAAGGCAGGCCACCCGACCAACAGTACCATTTTAACCTCATCTTACCTGCTTCTAGGAGGAGAAAGAAGACTGTTATTGAATGCCTCAAAACGTTGGAGTCTAAGAAAATTTTAACATCCTTATTAAGTCTAACAGCCTGAACTGTAATGATCATAAATGTTAAGTCATTCTAGAAATAACTTTTGTGTAATCTTCTTGTAAAATAAATACATGAAATTATTTTTTGGATGCTTCAATAGGAATGTTGTCCCACTGGTCTACAGAAACAGTCAATTAGTTTTAAATAGTTCCTTGCCGGAATTAGTTGATCAAGGCTCCTGAATAAACTGAGGTCTGGTTGACCAGACATGTCCATTCTCTGAGAAGCAACAGTCAGTTCCCAGGTTGTGATGAACCTGAGCTTCAGATGTATCTGCCAGAGAAAGTCCCTGAATCACGGCCGTGCGTCTATTTAGGATGGAATAATACATGCAGTAGATCAGTTAGCATAGGGCAGGATTTTCCACACGATTCCAGAATAATAGCAATAACAATCGCAATCACAACTTGGCTTTTATTTGGTCAGAGGACACTGTCTGCTAGGATCCTGTCACAGGCACATAAAGACCAGATAAAGCAAAATAAGAACAGCAACCTAACTTACGCATTCTCTAAGAAGTGTCCACACTCCTGCTACCAACTATAAAAGACATCGAGCCAACACATCTCAACATCTGGCTCTAATTCCTCACCGTGGTGCTTACACACACACATACAGTCTAACCCAGTATCTTGCAGACAAAGCAGAGGGAAAACCTTTTGTCTTGGCTGATCACCAGGTGTTGTAGCTGATAGTTATAGACACCGGATAGGTGTAAGACTACAGACGTGGAGCGGTGTAATCGTGAAGAATCTGATCCAAAGTAAAACCAGTGATCCAATAGGGGGCTGCTTCCCCTGGGTCTGAAAGCTTCTCTGGGTTGTACTGATGGTTCTTGCACACAGGAGGGACCGCACCCCTCTGCCTCCAGTGGGAACTCTCAGAGAACAGGCACACAGTGATGTCTCTGAAAATTGCTAAATCACAGCTTCCCTCTGTCCCTTCCTTTCCTTTTCCAATTCACAGGACACCAGAGAAATATCTTATGAACACGAACTAAGTTACTACCACAGCCCATTAGAGGCTGACTCTATGTAAAAAGAAGAAAACGCAGGAGGCCGTGTACATGTGCATCAACTTTTCTCCAGGAAAAATATCCACGTTCTAAGGGCGCTGAACATCGTAGAAAACGGGCCCTGTTCCTGTGGGTTATCAGAACACCTCTCTAAATACACACAAAATATTCGACAGATAGTACCTACAAATGTTGACCATCGCTTAAACTCTAAAAGCAGTTTTCGTATTATTTTTGTTTTGATACAGAAGGGGAAACAGCTATAAAGAAATATCAAAAAGTTTTTTGTTTGTTTGTTTTTTTGTGGCCATCCGTCTCCAGGAGTTCGCCTTCGCTTGCCTCCCCGGCGTGCGCTAGTGTCTGAAGGGTGTGCTCGGGGTGTGAGGTCGGGTGCTTCCGCGCCTTGCCCTCCTCCCGCCTCCCGCTCCCCCTCCCTCGCCCCCACTGCCCGGAGCCGAGGAGCCGCCCCTCAAATGAGCCATTCCTTTTTGCTCTCGTCGATGGTCTCTGTGAAGTTGGCGTCGTTGTTCATGATGGCGGCGTCGGCGCTCTCGGCGGACTCGGCGCCCTTCGCCTCGTTGGTGTGGTAGGTGCCCTTGTGACGGAACATGTAGCGAATGAGGAAGACCAAGGTGCAGAGGATGGTGAAGATGACCACGGCGATGACCCCTGGGGGACAGAGGGGCGAGAGGTTAAGCGCGGCCCGCGGAGCCCGCCAGCACCCCGCGCCTCTTCAGCTCGGCCTCCTCAAGGAGCCTCTCCCGCAGGCAACGCGGGCTCCCAACAAGGAGGCCACGCGGGCTCCCAACAAGGAGGCCACGCGGGCTCCCAACAAGGAGGCCACGCGGGCTCCCAACAAGGAGGCCACGCGGGCTCCCAACAAGGAGGCCACGCGGGCTCCCAACAAGGAGGCCACGCGGGCTCCCAACAAGGAGGCCACGCGGGCTCCCAACAAGGAGGCCACGCGGGCTCCCAACAAGGAGGCCACGCGGGCTCCCAACAAGGAGGCCACGCGGGCTCCCAACAAGGAGGCCACGCGGGCTCCCAACAAGGAGGCCACGCGGGCTCCCAACAAGGAGGCCACGCGGGCTCCCAACAAGGAGGCCACGCGGGCTCCCAACAAGGAGGCCACGCGGGCTCCCAACAAGGAGGCCACGCGGGCTCCCAACAAGGAGGCCACGCGGGCTCCCAACAAGGAGGCCACGCGGGCTCCCAACAAGGAGGCCACGCGGGCTCCCAACAAGGAGGCCACGCGGGCTCCCAACAAGGAGGCCACGCGGGCTCCCAACAAGGAGGCCACGCGGGCTCCCAACAAGGAGGCCACGCGGGCTCCCAACAAGGAGGCCACGCGGGCTCCCAACAAGGAGGCCACGCGGGCTCCCAACAAGGAGGCCACGCGGGCTCCCAACAAGGAGGCCACGCGGGCTCCCAACAAGGAGGCCACGCGGGCTCCCAACAAGGAGGCCACGCGGGCTCCCAACAAGGAGGCCACGCGGGCTCCCAACAAGGAGGCCACGCGGGCTCCCAACAAGGAGGCCACGCGGGCTCCCAACAAGGAGGCCACGCGGGCTCCCAACAAGGAGGCCACGCGGGCTCCCAACAAGGAGGCCACGCGGGCTCCCAACAAGGAGGCCACGCCGGCTCCCAACAAGGAGGCCACGCGGGCTCCCAACAAGGAGGCCACGCGGGCTCCCAACAAGGAGGCCACGCCGGCTCCCAACAAGGAGGCCACGCGGGCTCCCAACAAGGAGGCCACGCGGGCTCCCAACAAGGAGGCCACGCCGGCTCCCAACAAGGAGGCCACGCGGGCTCCCAACAAGGAGGCCACGCGGGCTCCCAACAAGGAGGCCACGCGGGCTCCCAACAAGGAGGCCACGCCGGCTCCCAACAAGGAGGCCACGCCGGCTCCCAACAAGGAGGCCACGCGGGCTCCCAACAAGGAGGCCACGCGGGCTCCCAACAAGGAGGCCACGCCGGCTCCCAACAAGGAGGCCACGCGGGCTCCCAACAAGGAGACCCGCAGCTCCGGAGCGGGAAGGAGGCCGCCTTCCACAGTTACAGCTGGAGATGCCAACACCTTCCTCCCAGGGGTTGGCAGAACGATGAGACAGAAAATCAGCAAGCCTTCAGAAGACCTCCAAAACTCTGTTAACGAACTTGACCTAAGGAAGTAACACCCGCCCTACACGTCTGTCTTAGAGGAGGATATACCACGCAACTCGTTGTAGGAGGCCAGAATTATCCTGACACTATTACCAGACAAACACACTGCACGAAAATGATGGAGCAGTGTCTCTCCTAAATAAAATTGTAGCAAATCAAACCCAGCAATATGTAAAGGGGAACAGATTATAACAGAAATGGTATTAATTCTAGGAACGTAAGATTAACATTTAAAAATAAAGCAATGTAATTTGCCACATTAAGGAAATAAAGGAGAAAAACCTTATCAATAAATGCACATGACTAAAAAAGAAATAGGAGAAATTTCAACATCCATTTATCATGAAGCCTCTCAGGAAACTGTCAGTAGAAAGAAACTTTCAACCTTGAAAAAGGGCATCTTTGAGAAATCTGCAGCTAATATTGCACTTAATAGTGAAAGATTAAACCCATTCCTCCTAAAATATGGAAAAATGTAAGAGTGCCAACTCTCATCACCTTAATTCATGACTGTACTAAAAGTTCTAGACAGTGGAATAAAATAAAAAGAAACAAAAAGTGTACCGATTGAGAAGGAGAACTCTATTCTCAGATGACAGTACTGTCTATATAGAAAATACTACAGCCATGAAATTAAAAGACACTTACTCCTTGGAAGAAAAGTTATGACCAACCTAGACAGCATATTCAAAAGCAGAGACATTCCTTTGCCAACTAAGGTCCATCTAGTCAAGGCTATGGTTTTTCCAGTGGTCATGTATGGATGTGAGAGTTGGACTGTGAAGAAGGCTGAGCGCCGAAGAATTGATGCTTTTGAACTGTGGTGTTGGAGAAGACTCTTGAGAGTCACCTTGGACTGCAAGGAGATCCAACCAGTCCATCCTGAAGGAGATCAGCCCTGGGATTTCTTTGGAAGGAATGATGCTAAAGCTGAAACTCCAGTACTTTGGCCACCTCATGGGAAGAGTTGACTCATTGGAAAAGACTCTGATGCTGGGAGGGATTGGGGGCAGGAGGAAAAGGGGACGACAAAGGATGAGATGGCTGGATGGCATCACGGACTCGATGGATGTGAATCTGAGTGAACTCTGGGAGTTGGTGATGGACAGGGAGGCTTGGCGTGCTGCGATTCATGGGGTCGCAAAGAGTCGGACATGACTGAGCAACTGAACTGAACTGAATATTATTTTCAGTATTTATTTATTTTATTGACTGTAGCAGGTCTTAGTTGAGGCGTGCGGGATCTAGTTCCCCGACCAGGAATTAAGCCCAGGCCCCCTGCCCTAGTCATGAGGAGTTTTAGCCACTGGACCTGCCAGGGAAGTCCCGGCAATGACCTCTTTATGTTCATCAACTCCAGCTGCAGTTGGGCACTTCTTTCGGCATAAAGCAGGCAACAAGTCACAAGGGTGTCACTGGCACCTGAGACTTTGTCACCAACCACAGGTGCTTCCCAGGGCGTGTAGACAGGTGCTGCTGACCGCGAAATATCATTAACGCTCACTACAACTTCACAGTTGTAGGAGTTATCACACTTGCTGCTAACTCTCGTCGATGTGTGACTGAAGGAAGTTAGTTTTAATATGTTGGTGACTTTATGACCATAGGACTTACTTCCTTTCAGTCCTCTCTATTTTAACGTTGCGCTGGTTATAAAACCCACATTCTGAGAAAGTCCTGTGGGGAAGTCTACGACACACCGAGAACTGAGGACCCCTGTGCCGGGATGAAGGGGTGGTCCTCGGAGCTGGGAAGCCCCTCCATGTACATCCTTGGTCAGCCCAGCAGCTCCCTCCGATCACGGATGAAGAGCGGCTGCAGGGATGAATAAAAACCCTAAAGCCCCTCTACGGTCAAGTGATAGAACATCAAGTTGGATGGGGTTAAGTCGNATACCACTAAGAAAATGAAACAATGAGAATGCAAGAAGAACTCTTACAACTCAATAGAAAGCAGTCAGACAATCCAATTAAAAGAGGAGAAAGATTTAAACAGACACTTTACAAAAGATTTGCAAATAGTGATAAGCCTGGAAAAAG
Source organism: Oreotragus oreotragus (assembly GCA_006410675.1). Taxonomy (NCBI): domain Eukaryota; kingdom Metazoa; phylum Chordata; class Mammalia; order Artiodactyla; family Bovidae; genus Oreotragus; species Oreotragus oreotragus. Next base: position 45,438 of record SJYX01011114.1, read on the forward strand.
ATGCTCATAAGTCATCATACAGTTGCACATTAAAACCTCAGTGAGGGGGCTTTCCTGGCAGCTCAGTGGTGGAGAATCCACTTGCCAATGCAGGAGACACAGGTTTGATCCCTGGGCCAGGAAGATCCCTCTTGCTGTGGAGCACCTAGGCCCGTGTGCCACAACTACTGAGCCTGTGCTCTAGAGCCTGGGGGCTCCAATGACGGAACCCACGTGCCACAACCGCTGATGCCTGAGCACCCTGGAGCCTGGGGGCTCCAACGAGATAAGCTACCACAATGGGGAGCCTGTGCACCGCAGCTAGAGTAACCCCCGCCCCCACCGCAACTAGGGAAAAGCCTGTGCAGCAAGAAGGCCCAGCACAGCCATAAATAAATAAAATTAAAACCGAAAAGATACTATAAGCAGAAAACGACTATTAAAAACAAACAAGGCGCAGTGAGTTACCACCACTCATCAACGAGATGGCTACAGAGAACGACAGTACCAAGTGTTGGCAAGATTGTGAAGCAATCTGACCTCTCAGATATTCCTTATGGAAGCATAATATGGTTCAACCATTTTGGAAAACTACATAGCAATTTCCTGTAAAGTTAAATATCTACAATAACCCAGCAATTATACTCCCAGGAATTACCAGAGAAACTAAAACTTTTGTTTACAAAGGCCCGAACTTGGACAAGAATATTCATAGCAGCTTTCGTCCAAACAGCCCAAGCCTGGAAACAAATCAAACATCTACCAGCAGGAGAGTAGATAAAGCAAACTCTCCTTCATTCATACAAAGGAATACAACTTGGCAGTAAAAATAAACAGACCGTTGGTAACACAACAATGTCAACAGATTCTCAAAAACACATTGAGGGAAAGAAGGCACAACAGATTACATACTATGTGATTCCGTTTCTGTGAAACCCTCAAAAGAGGCAAAAGAAATCCACGTGACAAAGGCAAGTGGAGTGGGGGAGGGGCGAATTACAAAGGGGTACGAGAGAACTTTTAGTGGATGGAAATGTTCTGTGTCTTGTGTCTGTGGTTATAGGAATATGTTGGAGAAGGAAATGGCAACCCGCTCCGGTATTCTCGCCTGGAGAATTCCATGGACAGAGGAGCCTGGTGGGCTGCAGTTCAAGGGGTCGCAAAGAGTCAGACACGACTGAGTGACTAACACGATAGGCATATGTGTTTGTCAAAAGTTATACCATGTTACATTTAAATAAGTGCATATTATGCTTCAATAAAGTTGATATTAAAAAAGCAAAATAATGAGGATAGGGATTATACCAGAACTCTGAACAATGTGATTTAAGCACCATTCCTGAATGTATTTGGGCTTCCAGGTGGCTCAGTGAGTAAAGAATCTGCCTGCAATGCAGGAGACACAGGAGACGGAGGTTCGATCCCAGGGTTGATAAGATCCCCTGGAGGAAGAAATGGCAACCCACTCCAGTATTCTTGCCTGGAGAATCCCACAGACAGAGGAGAATGGTGGGCTGCAACCCATCGGGTCGCAGAGAGTTGGACACGAGTGAAGCAACTGAGCATGCACGCACACATGCTCGGAGTGTATTGGCATTCTCCAGGCAAGAATACTGGGGTGGGTTGCCATTTCCTTCTCTAGGGGATCGTCCCAACCCAGGGATCGAACCCGGGTCTCCTGCATTGCAGACAGACGCTTTACCGTCTGAGCCACCAGGGAAGCCCTGTAATTTGATAGTCACATATATGTAGGTGTCCACTTTCTTCCTGTGGAAAATAAACCTACTGACTAGCTGAGATGATTGGCTGAGTTTAAAATCCTTCATATGCTTAACAGTATTAGCCGTCCTCAGAGAGACAGGAAACATCTTTATAAAATAAGGTGGAAGAAGCAGAGAGAGAAGAAGGCAACAGGTGATATTTACTGATCCAAACACGAGGAACTATACTAGGAGAGTCAAACTATTATGCAGGTTTCTATGGTGGGAAGAAAAGCCTGGAATATTCAGATACTCTGGCTTATTAGTGGTCTGATAATCTTTATTAAGGTAGCTGAAACCAGACTGGCATAGTCCTCCCCATTTCTGTAGCAAGCTACTCTGGATCATTTGGGATGCAAGAGGACGGTGAGGGCATGAACAGATGCCCTGGCTGTTGCCGTGTCATGTTGCCATGACAGCCTGCTTGTGTATTCACATGCTGGCTAGCTTCCTACTGCTGTTCTTTTCCTTTTTTAAAATAATAAGTCAGCATTAAAAAAGAGCCAGGTTACATCTACCAGTTTCTCCACACCTGTACTTCTCAATCTTCAGCCATATTTAAACAGCAAAATAAATAAAGTACAAGTCTAGATGACTCCTTTTACTCCAGACAGTGCTTTCATTGAAAATGACTACTCCCCACAAGTGAGGAGGCGCCTGTCCTGTGTGTCACCTACCTCCGATGATGGCCGAGTTTCTGTTGACTCCATTTCTTATGGCCTGGCCTTGTCCTGGGTTATACGGAAAATCAGCACTGGCTGTAGAGGAAGAGATAAGAAGTCATGTAGATCATTTATCCCGGATAATCTGATATCTACTTTTTCATAAAAACCTTCAACACTGCCTGTTTTCCCAAATGAAGCCTCTGTTTCATTTAAACCCATTTTGCGCCCACAAGAATCACAGCCACCTCAGTATCTGCTGTTTTCCTTCATACAAGGCCCAGACGAGCACCATATCTCCTTGGGAGGAACATTAAAATTTTTAGAACAACCTGAGCAGGACTGTTGGTTGTCAGTTCCACTGACAGACAAGGTGAGAATACTACTACTTCTTATGGCTGAAATCTGCCTCCCAGCCACTTTGATCCCTTTCACAATTGATGGAGTTGGGTATGTTTGCTGATGAGCTTTTTAGAAATTACAGTATTCGTTTTAATTGCTAAAAAAAAAAAAAAATTGAAGTATCAAAATGAAAGTTGCTCAGTTGGGTCTGACTCTTTGCGACCCCATAGACTATACAGTCCATGGAGTTCTTCAGTCCAGAATACTGGAGTGGGTAGCCTTTCCTTTCTCCAGGGGATCTTCCCAACCCAGGAATCGAACCCAGGTCTCCCACACTGCAGGCTGATTCTTTACCAGCTGAGCCACAAGGGGAGCCCAAGATTACTGGAGTGGGTAGCATATCCCTTCTTTAGGGGATCTTCCCGTCCCAGGAATTGAACCAGGGTCTCCTGCATTGCAGGTGGATTCTTTACCAACTGAACTATGAGGCAAACAAACTGAAGTATAGTTGATATATAATATTATATGCTACAGGTGTACCATATAGTGATTCACAAGGTTTAAAGGCTATATTCCATTTATAGTTATTATAAACTGTTGGATATATTCCCTATGTTGTACAGTCTATCCTTGTAGTTTTATATGTACTATTTCTACATAAGACCTCATCCTCTGACACTCTACGCCTGTACCGCCCCTCCCCTCATGTCCTCTTCCCACTAGTAACCACCAGTTTCCTCTATACATTTGTGAGTCTGCTTTTTTTGTCATATTCACTAGTTTGTTGGGTTCTTTAGGTTCCATGTATAAGTGACATCATGCAGTCTTTGCCTTTCTCTAATTTACTTCGCTTAGCATAGTACCTTTCCAGCCCACCAATGTTGTTGCAAATGGCAAATGCTCATTCTTTTTTACGGCTGAGTCGTATTCCATCGTACATCTGGATTACAGCTTCTTGAGTCATCTGTGCATGGACACTTAGGTTGCCTTCATATCTTGGCTGTTGTAAATAATACTGCCATAAGATGCTGGGGTGTATGCATCTTTTTGAATTAGTGTTTTTGTTTTAAAAAGGAATCATTTATTTAAACAAGTATCTTATGTGGCTCCAGTAAAATACTGTTTGCTTTAGGAATTTGTTAGGGGATAATATCTCCTGAGTGTTGGGAAGAATATTAACTGCCTAATAACTTTTATATTTCTGAAACTATTTCAACAGATCTTTGCAGCATGCCTACCACGTGTCAGCTGCCATTCTAAGTGCTGGGGATATACAGTAAAGAGTAAAAAAGATGAAAATTGTTATTAATGAGAACTTTTCATGCCTCACTGAAGAATTTGGTTTATATAGTCAAAATACTAACCTGAAGCATGGATGTGATTTTAGTTGTGACCCTATGTATGCAGCTTCCAGGTTGTAACTCACACAGTCAATGCACACAGTAAGATCTGGTTATCAATACACATAATTCCCTGAGGTCAATCACCCTTCAAAGAAATGAGTGGTGCTTTTCATGAAAAAGGCTTGAATTTTCACTGCTCATCTTGGGCATAGTTCCAAGGTCTTCTGACGTTGTATTTACCCTTCTCTGAACACTGTTTGGTCCATGTCCTTCTAAAAAGTCAAAAGCTTAATAGCTTGTAAATGGCCTAACTGGGATTATCACCCAGGCAGCATTAATTCCAAAGTCGATCGTCTTTCCTATATTACCTTTCAAGGGCTAGGACGACACAGACAGGTCAGCTGTTGAGAAAACCCCATCTCTCTGCCAGTTCAGCTCAGGAAGGACCCATGGGAGGGAGAACTATTTTTAGGATGTTAGGGAGAAAGACTTATTTTGTTTGGACACACCGACTTGCAGGGCCTACAGAACTCCCAGGTGGCGATGCCTACCAGGCATTCGAGCAGTCTGTGGACGTCAT
>SJYX01011115.1:16664-54108 GCA_006410675.1 Oreotragus oreotragus
TGCCACATATTTGGTTCCACGTGTAAGTGAGAACACACGGTATTTGCCTTTCTCCTTCTGACTTACTTCGCCGTAAATCCCCCAACCACATGACACCTTTCCCCATCTTAATATCCAGACCGCTGCACACAGCTGAACCTGATGTTGGTCTTCTCTGGTCTGCTACAGCAGTGCCCTTGGGGGGTGCTGAGCCGGATGGCACTTTTTGCCCTTACATCAAATGGTGCCATGTCATCCTTCATCCTTTGTTGGATGCTATGGGATTGAGGACAAATATGATCTAATTCGGTCTGGAGTGTCTGAAAGCCTTCTAGGCCCCAGACTTCCTGGCATAGTTTATACCTCTGCTACTTGGAATAGTTGATCTTAATACACCTGCAGATTTGTAAGTGCAAACCTAGTATGCCAGAAATTATATTACGAGACTTTCTAAAAAGGAATGACAGTTCTCTCTCACTCCAGGTTTCCTTATTGCACCTAACTTTCTTGAATGCAACAAGGTAAAAATCATACAGGTTCTGAAGATGAGGTCTATAACCACAGACAAAAACCCATGCCTCTAAAACAACCCAGAGCTTTTGAAACTTGCACCAATAGGAAGACAACCACCAAAGATGCATTCCCCCCAAAAAGGCATACCCTCCAACACCCTGCTAATGAGTGGCTATGAAAAGCAGGAGGAAAAACCTCACAGAAGGCCTCAAAGAGTTATGAGAGTTGAGAGATTTGAACTATGAGAGATTTCCTCCCACAGAATATAAACAAATGTTAATGTAAGAATCCTCCCACTGAATACAGAAGAGTCTCCCTCTGTTTGGCCATCACTGCTATGAACTGGTGATGGCTGTGTGTCTCCCATTCTTCTGAATGAGAATTTTTCTTGCAATGTAACTTCACTACTAAACAAGGGCAAATAACTCTCAAACTCTTTTTCAGCAGAGCTGGGAGAAGGATGCAATCTACAGATTCCACCATATATGTCAGGGTCACCCAAAGAAGCTGAGATTGCAGAGGCAACATGGGAAAAAATAGAGAGAAGCACAGAGAATAATTAAAGGGCCCATTGGTGGCAAATCTCAGAAAGTGTCAGTAAAAATCCAATTATGAAAGTGAGGGTCTCACCTTGAACTTATAAAGATACTTCCCTGTTTGCACCAAGTGTGAAATACAGTGTGAACAGGAAGAGCCACAGAAGCCTTCCTGAGCTTGACCTGGTCCAGAAAAAACAGAAGAAGCAGCGCTATGCAGAGAGGAACACAGGTGGGCCGGGTCTGCAGGAGGCGCTCTGCCTCACTGGCAGAAAAGAGGGGCGTCCTGGCATGTGCGGCCAGAAGGGTTACCGGCTTCTCCCTGCTCTCCTCTGCCAGCCCCCGGAAAAGCTCAGCAGAGAGCTAGTCCAGGGATAACCAGTGTGTGTGGCATCAAAAGAAACTGGCTCGGCATGAAGATAAAGCTTCCATTAAAAAAAAAAAAAAAAGCGAAAGAGCAGCAAAACGTACCAGTGAATGAAAGACACTCGGCAGAAAGCCGCTGCCCCAACCAGACAAGGCTGTAAACCACCATGAAGAAATCGGCCCTCAGAGTCATCAGAGAAGAACCACAAAGATGCAGGAAATCAGGGAGAAGACGATGAGGTAACAGGTGTAGATGAGATAGGAGCTGAGCTAATGGGACTCAGGGAGAAAACAGCAAAGAAAAAAGTCCCCTAATGACCACAGTAATGAAAATAAAATTGGAAGACGCACACGGAGGAGGTCAGCACTGTGAAAACACACACACAAACAACAAAGAGAGGATGGAATCAAGCAAGTGATGTGACCCACCTCCCAGAGTAATGGAGATAAAAGTGAACAAAGGGGACCTAATTAAACTCAGTGAAGGACACTATAAGCCAGGTGAAAAGGCAGCCTTCAGAATGGGAGAAGATAATAGCAAATGAAACAACTGACAAAAAGCTAGTCTCCAAAATATACATGCAGCTCAATTCCAAAAAATTAAACAGCCCAGTCAAAAAGTGGGCCAAAGAACTAAATGGACATTTCTCCAAAAAAGACATACAGATGGCTAACAAACACATGAAAAGATGCTCAACATCACTCATTATCAGAGAAATGTAAATCAAAACCACAATGAGGTACCATCTCAAGCCAGTCAGAATGGCTGCCATCAAAATGTCTACAAGCAATAAATGCTGGAGAGGGTGTGGAGAAAAGGGACCCCTCTTACACTGTTGGTGGGAATGCAAACTGGTACAGCCACTATGGAGAACAGTGTGGAGATTCCTTAAGAAATTGCAAATAGAACTGCCTTATGACCCAGCAATCCCACTGCTGGGCATACACACCGAGGAAACCAGAATAGAAAGAGACACATGTATCCCCAATGTTCATCACAGCATTGTTTATAATAGCCAGGACATGGAAGCAACCTAGATGTCCATCAGCAGATGAATGGATAAGAAAGCTGTGGTACATATACACAATGGAGTGTTACTCAGCCATTAAAAAGAATGCATTTGAGTCAGTTCTAATGAGATGGATGAAACTGGAGCCTATTATACAAAGTACGAGTAAGTCAGAAAGAAAAACAATATAATATATTGTATAATATACAATACAGTATATTAACACATATATAAAGAATTTAGAAAGACAATAACCCTATATGCAGGACAGTGAAGGAGACACAGATGTATAGAACAGTCTATTGGGCTCTGTGGGAGAAGCTGAGGGTGGGATGATTTGAGAGAATAGCACTGAAGCATGTATATTATCATATGTGAAACAGATCACCAGTGCAAGTTCAATGCATGAAGCTTAGCACTCAAAGCAGGTGCACTGGGATGACCCTGAGGGNCGTCTCTGTGTTGGGAAGATCTCTTGGAGGAGGAAATGGCAACCCACTCCAGTATTCTTGCCTGGGAAATCCCATGGACAGAGGGGCCTGGCGGGCTACAGTTAATAGGGTCACACAGAGTCAGACATGTCTGACGCAACTTAGCACACACAGACACATACTCATTGAAGAGGAAACTAATGAACTGGAAGACAGACCTGAGAAAATCACTCTGAATGCAACACAGAAACATCAAGAAATAGAGAACTTGAATGGGATACATGTTTGAGAATCTCTGTCGTATGTCTAGCGGAGAGCCAAAAAAGAGAGAAGAGCATTGAAACATATGTGAAATAGATGGCCCGTCCAGGTTTGATGCATGAGGCAGGGTGCTCATGGCTGGTGCACTGGGATGACCCTGAGGAATGGGATGGGGAGGGAGGTGGGAGGGGGGTTCAGGATGGGGACACATGTGCACCCATGGCTGATTCATGTTGATAAATGGGCAAAAAAAATCACAATATTGTAAAGTAATTAGCCTCCAATTAAAATAAATAATTTAAAATTAAAAAAAAAAAGAAACTGAAAGCCAATTTTAAGGTTAAAAAGGAATGGAGGGGAAATACTAGTATAGAAGACGTGGAAATAAGTAATGATAGATGTATAACTGGAATCCCTAAAGAACAGAACCAGAACCGTACGGCCGAGGAAATGTTTCAAAATGACAATCAAGACAGCTTTCCTGAAATAAAAGGGACAAAACCTAGTAGCTTTATCAGACGAATGATAAAGAAATAATCATCTTTTGAGTAGCTGAGCAAAAAGATCAAGTCACTTATACTTATAAAAGGGGGGAAATTGCCTGGTATTAGGTTTCTCCACCACTACATAAGCAGAGGGGGAAACAGATCCTTAGGTGCAGATCCTTTAAGGATCCAACAAGATCCTTAAAAAACAATGTGAGTCATGGATTTCATTTCCAGCCAAACTGTCCTTCAAGGGTAGGGCTACCATCCGACAATACAGACACCCAGGGAATATTGCCCCCAGGAGCTGTTTTTAAGTTTCAGCCAAACAAGCGAAGATTGGGAAAAGCAATGGCAGAACCATGGCGTGCACCACGGCTAGAGGTGAGCACTGACGCTATTTAACCGCAGAGCTACGGCCAACACAAGTGGGAGCGCCCAGGCAGCAGAGCAGACGCGAGATGCACACCCTGATGCTCCAGAAGGACCCAGCGAGCAGTAGCTGACAGCGGAAGAGGAAAGGGAGCTGAGATGCTGAGTACGTTCCCTGACTGCATTATATATGACCGCTGAGAGCCAAGAGTTATTATTTAAAGTGGGCAAGTCGTCTGACAGAAGCTTGAGCATATTTAATAATGTAAAAGTAAACGCTGATAGGACGGCCTCAACTAAAACTGTGTGGTGGAGAGATGTCATCACCCATAACAGAGGGCTAATTAATACTGCTTAGAGATTTGCACCCTAAGGGGGCTAATTAATACTGCTTAAAGATTTGCACCCTAAGGTTATTATATGCGATTATCATAAAGTTAACCCCTATGACAAACCATTTAACGCCTAGGACAAAAATATAAGACTCCCCAAGGATCAAATAAAAGACACACAGAAATACAATGAGAACAAAAATTGGTGCAGGAAGTAAGTAAGCAGAGCTCACCTTAGGATCAGCTCTGAAGAGCATTTACCCAGCAAAGTAATGCAAACATTCACTTTTGATCTAATCAAACCACAGGGAAGGAAGGAGGACGGGAAGAGAGCCTCCACGGTGGGCAGGGATGAAGAAAGGGAACTAATTCCTCCTCTTCCTCAGTGGGGAGTCAAGAAATCATCACTAAAATAAAATTTGGGAAGTACAGCACAAGTGTGATATTTAAAGACACGGAGGTGAATATCAAAATAATCAAGCAGAAGAGATAAAAGCAATGTATCCAGGGGAGGTTAAAAAAAGAGAGAAGGGCGGAGGCTGCTGTTTTTCATAACAAACTCTGTAGAACAGTTTGGTTCCTTCGTGAATAACTTTAATAAGTATACTTTTAAAAAAAGAATTTCAACTCAGCTGAGCAATCTGAATTCGACTGACCAATTCAGAGATTGATTTTTTTCACTTTAACCTTCCCATGAGCTCCATTTAAACTAAAGGTCCCCTAGACTTTCATTTTGAAAACTGAAACAGTTCATTCTACTTTGCCTTTTATTGAAAGCCACACACAAGTACTGCGATAATTTGACGGTGTTTGGGAAGCCTCCTCTGAACCCCCAGCAGTCATGGATTCTATGCAGACGATCTGTTGATTTTAGCGCCATTATTCAGGAGGGCGTGCCGGGGGGAAGATACTTGCAAACACATGGGTACCTATGGTGGTGATGACCGTTCCAGCAAAGAAAAAGGCACTTCCCAGGTCCCAGTGACTGCTGTTGTTGGAAGAGTTTCCTACCGGGCTCACTCCTGCGTTGTCGGCGTCAAGAGCGTGCTGCAAGGAAAGTGAGAAAGCGTGAGACTCAGTTAAGGAGTTTATCAAGCCGTCCTTGCTCAAGAACCTGCAGTGATCTCTAGACGACAGGTTAGGTGGACAGAAGTACAGTCACAAAGTGAAATACCATGTTAGAGAGGAAAGCACGGCCCGGAACCGCACCCCTGTGCCAGACCGCACGGTACCAAACCTGCGCTTAACACCTGACTCTACTGCAGCTCCAACCGGCTCCAGAAACGTGATCTTTTTAATACTTATTCCTTTCTTTCAGTGAAGTGTCGTTGATTTACAATACTATGTTAGTTTCAGGTGTACACCAAGGTGATTCAGTCTCTTTTTATTATATTCCATTATAAGTCATTACAAGAACACAGCTCCATGCGCTAAATCCCTCTGCGCATCTATTTCATGCAGAGTAGTCTGCTTCGGTTAACCCCACACTCCTCATTTGGCCCTTCGGTAACCACAAGTTTGCTCTCTGTATCTGTGAGTCTATTTCTGCCTTATATACAGACTCTTCTGTATCATCTTTAGAGTCCACATATAAATGATATTGGGCTTTCCAGGTGGTGCTAGTGGTAAAGAACCCGTCCACCAGTGCAGGAGACACAGGAGACGCAAACTCAATTCCTGGTCGGGAAGAGCTCCTGAAGCAAGAAAGAGCAACCCTCTTCAGTCTTCTTGCCTGGGGAATCCCACAGACAGAGGAGCCTGGCGGGCTACAGTCCATAGGGTCACAAAGAGTCGGACCCAGCTGAAGCTACTTAGCACACACACATAAATGACATGAGCTATTTGTCTTTCTCTGAGTTATTTCACTAAATATGACATTTTTTTAATAATAGTTATCTTGTCCTATAAAAACCGTCCATTTTGTACAGACCCCCGGGAGCATACCTCTAGATGAGATCTGCCCGATTCATAAATCATTGAGTAAAGCCAATTAGATCTTCAAATCTACCTAGTAGAATTTTTTTATAGCACTATACACTCACTTATTAAAAGTAAAAAATTAGTTTTAAATGGGAGGGGAACCTGATATATACTATATTGTCATTTACATAAAATTTGCAGGTGTAGGATTCCCAGGTGGCTCAGTGGTAAAGAACCCATCTGCCAAAGCAGGAGACGTGAGAGACACGGGTTCGGTCCCTGGTCGGGAAGATCCCGCAGAGAAGGGCATGGCAACCCACTCAGCATTCTTGCCTGGAGAATCCCACAGACAGAGGAGCCCGGTGGGCTATGGCCCATAGGATCACAAAGGTTGCAAAGGACCTGAGTGGAGCAACTTAGCATGCACGCAGGACTTACCCAGTCCTGGCACAGGTTACACAGAACACATAGGTCTTGCGAATCCATGGAAAGCGGTCTGTGAGGACAGGACCCCAAAGCAGTCATTCTTGGAAGATGGGATTTCAGTTCCTTTCCACTCTTGCCTGTTTTGTTGGACTGGTTTACCCTGAGCTGGTTTCGGGAGTTAAGAGCTGGGAATTCAGAACCTCAGGCAAGTTATTATGTTCACCCCTCTCAGCCTAGATTTCCTCACCTGCAAACTGGAGGTGATAATTCCTCCCCTCACAGAGTTATGGTGAGGATGAAATTAGATGATCGATGTAACACGCTTAACCGGGTGCCCAGCACTGACTGGAGCAAGGCTTAACAAAGAGCTGCCGATTGTGTGAAACTGTCATTTCACTGTCCCCCCAACACACACACACCTCCTTTTTAAAATAAATGACAGTGACTCCTCACTGGCTACTGGATTTGGGATTTCATACACTTTAAAATTCCCAATGACTTGGCCACACTGACGCTCCAACCCCAGCTCACATGACTGGAAAAGCCTCCAGCCCCGGGCAGGACACTCTAGGAGACATCCCCTCGTACTCCTGAACCTCTGCTTTGCTCTCCCATAAAGGTGCCCCTCCTTCAGGGTCTAATCTGGGCCCCAATTCTTCCAGGAGGTTGTTTGTTAGGTTCAGCCCCCACAGATGGCCTAGGCCCAGGACTTATACCTCCTCATCACACACATGTCACGGGTCTTTGATCACACATCCGCTGTTTTAGATCCTTCCAGAGTCTCAGCGTGCACAGAACAAGGTGGACAGTCCCTCCGCAGCTCTTCCTGAGAGGGCCCTGCCAACCTCTTTCAAGCCAGGGGAGGGGGAGGAGGAGATTTCAACCAGGTGAGCTGTGGTGGAGAAGGGACAGCGGGGGGCTTCAGAAGGAGGTGGCAGAAACATAAGCTACTTCTAGAAAGGAAGAAAGACTCCACTCTCTGCAGAAAACTGTAACAACCCCACGTGGATACTGCCAGACGCAATTAACATTGAGATGTGATTATATTCATCCTAAATAATGGCCATTAAGCTTTGTTAATGGAGAAGGCAGTGGCACCCCACTCCAGTACCCTTGCCTGGAAAATCCCATGGATGGAGGAGCCTGGTGGGCTGCAGTCCATGGGGTGGCTAAGAGTCAGATACGACTGAGCAACTTCACTTTCACTTTTCACTTTCCTGCAGTGGAGAAGGAAATGGCAACCCACTCCAGTGTTCTTGCCCGGAGAATCCCAGGGATGAAGGAGCCTGGTGGGCTGCCGTCTATGGGATCACACAGAGTCAGACAGGACTGAAGTGACTTAGCAGCAGCTTAGCAGCAGCAAGCTTTGTTAAAACGGGCAGACAGTGGTTCCCACAAGTTAGATGACAACTGAAAAACTCAACCATTGTTAGTTACATTTGCCTTCATTGATCTGAGATATTTCCAACTCTTTAGATCAGGGATCAACCCATTTCCAGAAAAAGCCAGAGAGTAAATATTTTAGGTTTTGTGGGCCCCATGTGGTTTCTGCTGGGTATTTTTCCTTTCTTTTTATAGCCCTTTAAATATACAAAACCATTCTTAGCTCACAGTTGTACATAAACAGGCTACTGACTGGATTTGTCAAATTGTTCGATCCCTGGGTTGGGACGATCCCCTGGAGAAGGGAAAGGCTACCCACTCCAGTATTCTGGCCTGGAGAATCCTATGGACTCTTCCATGGGATCGCAAAGAGTCGGACACGACTGAGTGACTTTCCCGTCACACTTCACTAGACAATTGACAAANCCCTGGGTTGGGACGATCCCCTGGAGAAGGGAAAGGCTACCCACTCCAGTATTCTGGCCTGGAGAATCCTATGGACTCTTCCATGGGATCGCAAAGAGTCGGACACGACTGAGTGACTTTCCCGTCACACTTCACTAGACAATTGACAAAACAAACCTCTTTTGTTCAAGTCTTTGCTCTTTCCTGCATCTAAGAACATGAAATATGACACTAGCCACTGTTTCTAACATAAACCTGGCAGCCCAGAATTTAAAATCCAGCTGCATGGAACGTGTCTTTGCTCGTGGTTTAAATCAGCCTAATCTACAAAGATCACTTCTTCACTGGCGGCTCTGCAATCCTCTGCTTCAGACAGAAGACAGAGGGTGAGTCCTTTCTGCTGGTAAAATACCCATTTTCACTCTCCTGTGAGTGCCATCAGACCAGCCACAGGCCTTAACCTTTGTTTATCTCGTCATCATCGATTCAGCTCTGATGGGCCCACCTCAGGAACAGCTCTCGAGCCAGAACAAGGTGGACCTCAGATCACAGCATCAATACCTAATATGTACAACTTTTATGAAGTTGTAAAAAGAGTTTGAGTTCAATCCATCCTCACTGTGCTAAGGACAGCACGCTGACATCCAAAGCAGACCCAGCACTGCGTATAGACAGATTTGCAGCAAAGACAAGCGGGAGTAATTATTGGCTTCATCAAAAAAAAAAAAAAAAAAAATCCAACACAAGATTCCTTTTCAAGTTTCTTTTCTCTGAATTATGCAGTTGATAAATATTTAATGTTTACATATGTAACCCTCAAGGAAAGGATCTATCAGTTGAAAGGAAAGGAAATTAACACTGGCTGAGTGTCTGCATTGAGGCAGGTGCTCTAGAAGCATTCTTCCCTTTAATCCCTTCCACAACCTGTGTGTTTTTCTATTCTATTCTTTCTACACTTGACGTCATATTACCTCCCTCTTTCAAGATACGGAAACAGGCTCAGGAATGTCAACTCCCCCGTCTGCGGTCACACAGCCAGGAAGAGGAGGGCTCAGAATTCAAGCCCAGGCTGATCCAAAGCCCTGGTTTTGCCCTTTCCTCTGCATATGGTACCCCGAACACAATCACACTCATCGACCCTGTGCTCACCTCCAGGCACAGAGGAGGGAGAAGGCTTGTCACTGTCCAAGAATTTAGACAGAGGAGACCTCACAAGTGGTCGTTTATTTCTTCTTTTTTGGCTACACTGCGTGGCCTGTGGGATCTTGGTTTCCCGACCGAGGAGCGAACCCATGACCCTTGCGCTGCAAGTGAGGAGTCCCAACCACTGGACCACCGAGGAAGTCCCAAGCGGTCATTTCTAACTAGACTGCCTCCTTGCACGTGTCGATAGAGGCATCAGACTTTACTGCACTGCTGCAGCAGATGACAGCTCCATGGCTCAGCGTTAAAAATTTAGAGAATAAATAAAAACTGGGGAAAGTGGATTTTAGAGCCTGAGAGGGAACAGGGAAAAGAGAGAGGAAGCACTGGGGGAATATAAAAGGAAAAGAGGAGAGCAAAAGAGGTAAGTGTCAGTTGAGCTCAGTTACTGCCACGCCCAAGCTCAGTTGCTGCAACTTCTAACAAGCAGGTCCAGGCTTTCCTCGCAGCTCAGCGGTAGGGCATCTGCCTGGCAACGCAGGAGACACAGGTTCAACCCCTGATCTGAAAGGGCCCCACATGCCAGCAAGCAGCTAAACCTGTGCGCCAGAGACACTGAGCCACAGGCTGCGACTGCTGAAGCCCCACCCGCCAAGAGCTTCTCTGCGACGAGGGAAACCACAGCAGTGAGAAGCCCACGATCCGGCACAGAGTAGCCCTCGCTCCACCAGAGAAAACCGCGCGGCAGCCAGGACCCGGCACAGCCAGGAGCCGGCAAGCAACTGTTTAAATAGAGCAGGTCCGTCTGGCAGCCAAGCTTAGCTTGCTGCAGATCTCGGATGCAAATCCCTCTCTTGTGCCCCCAAGTCTTCAGTAAGGTGGGCTCTACAAGCAGATGCCTTGGGGAAGTGAGTTTAAATATGAGGGTGTAAATATAAGGGTACAGGGGGCTGGAATATGATTTACAACCAGAAGCAAGAAGGAGAAAAAGAAGGCCTCTCACAAGTCACCAAGCTCTTGCTAAGACTAGGGGATCCCCCAAGTAAGGTGGGCTCTACAAGCAGATGCCTTGGGGAAGTGAGTTTAAATATGAGGGTGTAAATATAAGGGTACAGGGGGCTGGAATATGATTTACAACCAGAAGCAAGAAGGAGAAAAAGAAGGCCTCTCACAAGTCACCAAGCTCTTGCTAAGACTAGGGGATCCCCCAGCCCAGGAATGAGGTGTGATACTGTCTAGATCTTTCAGATCAGAAAGACTCCAGCAAACAACCAGGATTAAAAGGAATTCACAATCTATAGGTTATACACCTACAGGGAAAACCAGTACAAATGGACTGCTATCGCTTGAATCATATTACTGACTGAATTCATAATTCTAACTTTATTAAATGTCTAAAGCATTTTCTAATAATCTTAGTTGTTTGAACTCAAGTTAAGGCTATTAAAATGAAAAGCATTTGCTTTTAAGTTTTTCACCATCTCCATTCAGGCTGCAAAAGCGAAGATAAGCCAGCTCATTAGAAATGTCCAAGCACGTTGCTAATGAAATGACAAAACTGAGCCACAGTCTGGCTTGAAAGATCAGTTGTAGGTTAGAGGTACAACCCCCATCAGCCTCATTTAAAGCCACAAACTCAGACTCAAGGACCATCATGTGTTCACAAGCTCACCCACAACCAAGTTCAGCGAGGTCTTCTGAAAATCACAAGGAGGTAATCATACTAGACGGGACGTGAGAGTTTCAAGGAAAGCATACTATAAATTAGAAGCCATCACTTTAAAATTTAATTCTATGCCTTTTTGAATCTCCTTTATAGCCTGTAAGTTAGCATTTCCAATACCCACCCAGTAAGGGATTCATAAATGAATGCTTCAGTCAATAAGAAATGAGTGAACAAACTACAGTAATAAATGTCGGCACATGGTATTCCCAGCAGTGTGAAAGGAAAGCAATTTATTTCTTGGTAATACAGACAAACATAGGAAAGCAATCCAACACCAAGAAATATAATGTTTGCTCTGTGTTTAAAAAGCAGGTGAATGAAGAGGTGATAACAGTGGTTAGTGTGCTGACGTGAAAGAGGGAAAATGGTGCAGCTGGTAAAGGATCTGTCTGCCAGTCGGGAGATGTGAGAGACGCGGGTTCAATCCCTGGGTCGGGAAGATCCCCTGGAGTAGGAAGTGGCAGCCCACTCCAGTATTCTTGCCTGGAGAATCCCGTGGACAGAGGAGCCTGGTGGGCTACAGTCCATGCGGTCACAGAGAGTCAGTCTTGCCTGGAGAATCCCGTGGACGGAGGAGCCTGGTGGGCCACACTCCGTGGGGTCTCACAGAGTCAGACACGACTGAACATGAACACGTGTGGATCTAAAAGAATCTGTTTCTAACTTATTTACAAAACAGAAACATACTCACAGATTTGGGAATCAAGCTTAAGGAAGCCTGGGGAGAGGTGATAAATTGGGAGCTTGGGATTAACATATACACACTACTGTGCTTATAAAATAATCAATAAGGACCTAGTGGACAGCACAGGAACGCTACTCAATATTCTGTAATAACCTATATGGGAAACGAATCTGGAAAAGAATGATCAGATGCATATATAGCATTGCGCGCAGATATGAGTGCTCAGCCATGCCCAACTCACGTGTGGCTCAGACGGTAAAGCGTCTGCCTACTGTGCAGGAGACCTCGGTTCGATCCCTGGGTCAGGAAGGTCCTCTGGAAAAGGAAAGGGCACCCCACTCCAGGACTCTTGCCTGGAAAATCCCCATGGACGGAGGAGCATAGTAGGCTACAGTCCATGGGGTCACAAAGAGTCAGACATGACTGAGCGACTTCACTTCACTTCAAGCCCAATAGGATCCTCTGTCCATGGGATTTTCCAGGCAAGAATAGTGGAGTGGGTTGCCCTTTCCTTCTCCAGAGGATCTTTCCAACAGGGATCGAACCCACCTCTCCTGGATCTCCTGGATCTCTTGCATCAACAGGCTATATACATATATATATATCCATATATCCATTCTTTTTCAGATTCTTTTCCCATAGAGGTTATTGCAGAATATTCATATATACAGTAGTGTACATATATACTATATAGTGTATATTTCATACATAGTGTGTAATGTATTACACACACAATATAGCTTATTACACACATATACATAGTGTGCAACGGAGATGTTAGCTAATGCCATGGTGGTCAACATTTCGCAATAAATTAGTGTATCAAATAAATACAGGGTATACCTTCAACTTCCACAACGTTAAAATGTCTGTTTAATCTCAANGAATATTCATATATACAGTAGTGTACATATATACTATATAGTGTATATTTCATACATAGTGTGTAATGTATTACACACACAATATAGTGTATTACACACATATACATAGTGTGCAACGGAGATGTTAGCTAATGCCATGGTGGTCAACATTTCGCAATAAATTAGTGTATCAAATAAATACAGGGTATACCTTCAACTTCCACAACGTTAAAATGTCTGTTTAATCTCAATGAAATTGGGAAACAAGTGAGTAAAGGAATCTCCTCCCTTCCTGCCCCCTCCACCCGCCACCTCGCCTGCATCAGGACCCCCAGAAAGGGGGGACAGGGAGACCGCAGCCTCTCGCAGATGAGGCAGGCCTGAGGCTGACGGGAAGGAAGGGGGCGCGAGGAGCCCCCGGAGGCACCCCACCAGGCTCCCCCGCACCGGCGTTCCACGGGGCAAGGCCGGGCTGCATAAATCAGAGTTTCAGGCAGTTCGCGATGCCATCGTGAGCTTTATTATGGTGGTCATCATTTCACAATAAATTTGTGTATCAAATAAATACAGGGTATACCTTCAACTTCCACAACGTTAAAATGTCTATTTAATCTCAATGAAATTGGGAAACAAGTGAGTAAAGGAATCTCCTCCCTTGCTGCCCCCTCCACCCGCCACCTCGCCTGCATCAGGACCCCCAGAAAGAGGGGACAGGGAGACCGCAGCCTCTCGCAGATGAGGCAGGTCTGAGGCTGACGGGAAGGAAGGGGGCGTGAGGAGCCCCCGGAGGCACCCCACCAGGCTCCCCTACACCGGCATCCCACGGGGCAAGGCCGGGCTGCATAAATCAGAGTTTCAGGCAGTTCGCGATGCCATCGTGAGCTTTATTCTGCTCCGGGATAAACCATGGCCCTCAGGGGACCACTAACTGTCTGTGGCTTTTCTCCTGTGATCTGTGCACCCCGTGAGATCATCTGTTTCTCTGTTTCCTCACGCGGCACCGGGAGGAAGACAAACAGAGATGGAGCAGTAATCACTCGGCTTGTCTGAGACTGAGGAAGGCGACCGACTGGAGGCATCTGCCCTGACGCCAACGACCGCGGGGACAGTTTGATTTAGTGTCCACACTCGCAGAGGGAAAGTGGCTTGGTTCATGAGTCAGCCCAGACTGCAGGACACACGGTCTTCTTACTGATGCTTACAGCTTGGGGACAAAAGGAAAGGACCTTGTCCCAAGGCACAGGGCGGTTCCAGGCCTTCTGCATTCTTCACGTCAGGGGGGCACAGTCAGCAAAGGGATTTAGGAAGGAGATATGCAGCCAGGGGTCGAGGCAAGATGGAGGGGTGGGGAAGCAGTTCATAATGTCCTCAGAGCAGGCACACTTTCCGCCATTAGTGGAGAGAAGGAAAGCCACAAGCCCTGGGAGATGGAGAAAGGCGGTGGGTACCCACAGCCATCACAGCTCAGAAGCGCCCCTAATGACCCCAAGCCCCACAACAGGGCACAGCATCCTCCCAGCGCCTCGCACAACTGCGGCGGAGGGGCCCCAGGTGAGAAGGGTAAGTACGAAATTAACCTGTTCGCCGTGGTGGCCTTTTGTTTCTCCTGCTTCAGAAGCATTTCACATATCAATATTCCAGCAGCAGAAGTGAATGGAAAGGCTGCTTCACATCCCAGGGCAGAACCACACCACACAGGTCCTTCAAACAACAGCACAGGGGTATCAGAGAGGCGCCCTGGAGCCACCTCCCAGCGAGGCCCCTCTTGATTCCAAGAAGTCCTCAGCACAGAAAAAGAGAAGCACTTCACACATTCCTCTCGCAACGGGGAGAGTTTAGGGTAAAGTGCGCACGTCTGGCCCGTGCAAGGTACTTGGCTGCCTGAGTCTCGGTTTTCTCGACTTTAAAATGAAGGAGGGGCGTCCCTGGTAGGCCAGTGGCTGGGACTCTTTGCTCCCAATGCCAGGCAGCCTGGGTTCAATTCCTGGTCAGGGAACTAGCACCCACGTGCTGCAACCAAGAGTTTGCATGTTGCAATGAAAGATCCCGCATGCTGCAACTAAGACCCAGCACAGTCACATACAGCTGTTAAAGGTTTTCAAATAAGGGACCCTGCCTTCCTGCTGTCAGGGCTTTCTGATGGATTTATGACTTCAGACAGCCTGCCCTGTCACCTCGTACCCAATGATGTTAATAACAACAGGAATCCTAAGTACTCGCCTCGTACCCAATGATGTTAATAACAACAGGAATCCTAAGTACTCGCCTCGTACCCAATGATACTAATAACAACAGGAATCCTAAGTACTCGCCTCGTACCCAATGATGTTAATAACAACAGGAATCCTAAGTACTCGCCTCGTACCCGATGATATTAATAACAACAGGAATCCTAAGTACTCGCCTCGTACCCAATGATGTTAATAACAACAGGAATCCTAAGTACTCGCCTCGTACCCGATGATATTAATAACAACAGGAATCCTAAGTACTTGCCTCGTACCCGATGATATTAATAACAACAGGAATCCTAAGTACTCGCCGGTGCATAGATTAATTCAGTGGACCCTCATGGTGACCTGTGACATAGGCATCCCCCAGGGACACACGAGACAGGAACGAGGATCTTGCCCATGATCGCACATCTCCTGCAGGGCCAAGCCAGCAAGCGGATGCTCAGCCTTGGCACCTGGAGGATCATCACCCTCCATGCCAGGAAGGCAGCTTCCCTCCGTGCTCTGCGGGCCTCTTTCTCCCTATCGCAGACCCTCTTAGCCCATTTCCCTACCTCTAGAGAGCAGGCTGCCCCTGCCCTCCAGGAGGAGACACCCCAAAGGTCTACAAGAGGTCATGGGAGAGGGAGACTGAGGGACACGGCCCCCACCTCCCACCCAGGCAGACGGCCCTGTGCTGGCCGAGCAGACCAGCCATCCTCAGCGTCTCCCATCAGTAAGCCTTCCCCGAGACCTGCGTGTGCCACTCGCTCCGACACTCAGTCGTGCCCGACTCTGTGCAACCCCACAGGCTGAGGCCCGCCAGGCTCCTCTGTCCATGGGACCCTCCAGGCAAGAAGGCTGGGGTGGGTAGCCATGCCTCCTCCTGGGGATCTTCCCACCCAGCAGCCAGGCCAGCGCATAATATAGAGGCAGCGCGAGCGCCTTCAGCGCCATGGGCGATACGAGGGTGCTGTTTATTTCCCTGCTGCCCTGAGTATCCAGTTGTGCGCAACTATTAGCCTTTCCTCGAGTCCCCAGGGGATCCAGGCAGCAGGCTTTCATCAGCGCTTTATTTACAGCCTGGTTATAAATGTAGAGAGGGCCACCTGCAGACTGGACAGCAGGAGCAGAGAATCTGTTTGAAGAACAAGAGAGAGAAACCCAAGGATAGCCAAACAGCCCATCCAGAGCTACGGTCTGAGCGAGCGAGCTTTCCTTGCTACCACTGCTAGTCATTTCTTTGGCAGGGGGAAGTTCTATAACTCGGTTCCTGAGCACCTGGGAATATATTAATGGCTCACCTAGTCAAACACTGTCATGTGGGACCAAGATATACTGGGAGGAGCCCTTTTACCTTTCAAATTCTGCCTTACCACATAGAATTAGTTTTCTCTCTTTGACTACATGCAAGGATGAAATAAGAGGAATCTGAAAGAATCTAGTACTCTAAGGAGGCAGAGATACATGTGTCTGCTCTGAAAAGATCAATAAACTTTCAGACGAACTAACTGTCACTCTTTCATCTCAGTTTGGACTCAGCCTCTCCAGACTGAGAAACAAATTTGCCAAGTGACGTTGAAAAATCAGTCTGGTCCTAAGGAGAATGTCTGAAGCACGCCCCACTCTCTCTGCATTTGAGATTATTCCTATCAAAGATGAGTCTACCCAATTTCTGGGGGGAAAAAATATTTTTTTTTTCCACTGGACTAGAAAAGCAGCTCCTGGAATTCTGATTCATTGCTGTGTGAGCAAAATCCAAGAGGATTACTCCTTCCATCACCACTGCACTGGAGAGAGCTTGAGATTTAACAGATGATTAATCACATCATGAAAGAGGGATGCTTCTGCTATCTTGCGCTCCTTGTAGCTTTGTGAATGAAGCACTTCCTGCCATCTCAATAAACAAGGATGTCACAGTCATCCTGGATTCCAGCCCTCCACAGGTGACTTTCTGAACCCAGGGAGAACCACGCTTGCTATCAGGTAGCCATCGGGCTGCCACAAGCTGCCACCACTCCCTAAGGTGAGCAAGGAACTAAGGATGTGAACGATCAGATCCCAGGATGCCAGCCCCAGAGAGCTGAGATGCACATGAAAGGAATGATTTCCGCGCCCCCAGACTCTTGTATCTTCCCGAACATAGAAAAGTGCTAAACTCCTTAACTTGAGGTATCTTGTTTTTGTTCAGACAAGCTGCCACCACTCCCTAAGGTGAGCAAGGAACTAAGGATGTGAACGATCAGATCCCAGGATGCCAGCCCCAGAGAGCTGAGATGCACATGAAAGGAATGATTTCCGCGCCCCCAGACTCTTGTATCTTCCCGAACATAGAAAAGTGCTAAACTCCTTAACTTGAGGTATCTTGTTTTTGTTCAGTCACTCAGTCATGTACGACTCTTTGAGACCCCGTGGACTGCAGCTGTCCAGGCTTCCCTGTCCACCACCAACTCCCGGAGTTCACTCAAACTCAAGTCCATTGAGTCGCTGATGCCATCCAACCATCTCATCCTCTGTCGTCCCCTTCTCCTCCTGCCTTCAATCTCGCCCATCATCAGGGTCTTTCCCAGTGAGTCAGTTCTTCGCATCAGGTGGCTGAAGTATTGGAGCTTCAGCTTCAGCATCAAACCTTCCAATGAACATTCAGGGTTCACTTCCTTTAGGATAGACTGGTTGGATCTCCTTGCAGTCCAAGCGACTCTCAAGAGTCTTCTCCAGTACCACAGTTCAAAAGCATCGATTCTTCAGCACTCAGTCTTCTTTATGAGATATCTGGTTTTCCTAAATTAGCGATAATCTTTCAGTGTTCAGACTACCTGCCCCTTGCTGCAAACTTCTATGTAACCCGACTCCTTTCCCACCTCTTTGGAACAGTTCTCTCGGAGTTACTTGAGATGCCGTCTCCTGGGCTTGAAGTCCTAAAAATTCCCACCAAATAAATCATAACTCTCAACTTCTAGGTTGTGACTACTTTTTAAGTCAACAGTTTTCTGCCTGGACTCTTTCTTACTCTTAAGTGCTCAATATTAATCCCCAATTAATATTTCATTTCCTGTGCCTCTTAGAAAATGAATCAGTGCTTACCGGCACCTCTCTCGGATGAGTGGCTTGATGTGTGGGCAGACAGGGAAGAGAAACAGCCCCAGAGCCTCTGAAGAAAGCTCAAGAACGTTCATAAAAACATTCATAGGAGCCAGGATCTACAATATGCCTCCTTAGCTTATTCAATCCGAACAAAACCCCTGTAATAACAAATCCTATTATCATTTCCATTGTTTATAAATGAAGTGATAGAAATAAAGAAACGTGCCCACTTTGTAGTAGTTAGCAGGCAACAGAGCTTGGTTGCAAGTCTGCCTTTGACTCTAGCCTTCTCCTGTCTCCCACAGACAACTCTCTGCCCACCTCGCAAACCTCTTTCCTAAAGCGTGTCTGAGACATCACCTTCTACCTGAAAAAGGGCAGCCTGGAGAAGTATGGAGAATTTGTACCTCTGATCCTCCTTTTTCACAAGACAAAAGGCTAAATAAACCCTACCTTCCTCGATAAGGCTAACGCTCATCTTTGCATCTCTTCTGCTCATTTCTACCAACAAGGGAGGGGAAAATGCATGTTCTCCATGAAGATGGATAAGCAACCCTCAACTTCAGCTTTAAGTGATACATTGAGTACTGTGGTTCTTCAATAGAATCTGTTGACTCAGCCCAACATCCTTATGTGCAGATGCAAGGCCATGTGCCTTGAGAGCATGACCAACAGATAATCATTCCTTCCCGTGGTCTTCTCACAGGAGAATGAGGTCCTTCTGGGGCTTCCCCAGGTTGAGTTGGAGACTCCTGCTCTGTCAATAGGGGCCTGAGCACTTCCTTACCTTCCAGCACCAATTACACTGGACTCTTAACGACCAGCCTCAAGCCATCTCGGTTTCCCCAACAGGGGCAGACCATCCTGGTGAAAAGGCAAGGGGTTTTGGAGTCAGACTGCCTGTGTTCAGAGCCCAGTTCTACCTGCCTCTTAAGCTTGGGCAAATTATCTAACTTCTCTGCTCCTCAGTTGCTTACCCTTACCTCAAACGATCACTGTAAAGACTGAATGACAACAAAAGTTTAGAGCAGAATGTGGCCACAGTAAGACCATATAAGTGAGCTAGTGAGACAATGAATTCTGGGCTAGAAGCTTCTGCAGAACAGGGAGCAGGCATCTTGCACCATCTTTTATTTTATTTTTCTAATTGTCAGAGTCTAACACAGTACCTGCAAATTCATGTCCTCTGAGTCAGTGATGCTATCTGACCATTCGATCCTCTGCCACCCTCTTCTCCTTTTGCCTTCAGTCTTTCCCAGCATCAGGGTCTTTTCCAGTGAGTCAGCTCTTCGCATCAGGTGGCCAAAGTATTGGAGTTTCAGCTTCAACAGCAGTCCTTCCAATGAATATTCAGGACTGGTTTCCTTTAGGATGGACTGGTTGGATTCCCTTGCAGTCCAAGGGACTCACAAGAGTCTTCTCCAACACCACAGTTCAACAGCATCAATTCTTCAGCGCTCATTGTCCTTAGGGTCCAACTCTCACATCCATTTCACACACTACTGGAAAAACCATAGCTTTGACTGTCTGGATCTTTGTCGGCAAAGTAACGTCTCTGCTTTTTAATATGTTGTCTAGGTTTGTCAGAGCTTTCCTTCCAAGAAGCAAGTGTCTTCAGACTTCACGTTTGCAGTCACTGCCTACGGTGATTATGGAGCCCCAGAAAATAAAATCTGTCCCTGCCCCTACTTTTCCCCATCTATTTGCCATGAGTGATGGGACTGGATGCCATGATTTGGGTTTTTTGAATGTTGAGTTTTTTTGTTGTTGTTGTTTTTTGTTTGTTTTAATGATATATTTCCATTTAACTCAGCATATCATAAATGTTCTCATTTCAAGAATGTTGAGTTTTAAGCCAGCTTTTTCACCATCCTCTTTCTCCCTCATCAAGAAGCTCTTTCATTCCTCTTCGCTTTCTGCCATTAGAGTGGTGTCACTGTACGTATCACTTATCACTTACACTTACAGTGATACATACGGTGTATCACTTCTGTATCACTTCTCTGTATATCTGAGGTTGTTGATATTTCTCCTGGCAATCTTGACTCCAGCTCATGGTTCGGCCAGCCCAGCATTTCACATGATGTACTCTGCACAGAAGTTAAACAAGCAGGGTGACAATATATAGTCTTGTTGTCCTCCTTTCCCAAATTTGAACCTGTCAGTTGTCCTGTGTAAGGTTTTAACTGTTCCTCTTGACCTGCATACTAGTTTTTTCGGGAGATGAGTAAAGTGGTCTGGCATTCCCATCTCTTTCAGAATTTCCCATGGTTTGTTCTGATCCACACAGTCAAAGGCTTTCGCCTAGTCAGTGAAGCAGAAGTAGATGTTGAGTGTGAAGTCAAGTGGGCCTTAGGAAGCATCACTACAGAAAAAGCAAGTGGAGGCGATGGAATTCCAGCTGAGCTATTTCAAATCCTAAAAGATGATGCGGTTAAAGTGCCAATATGCCAGCAAATTTGGAAAACTCATCAGTGGCCACAGGACTAGACAAAGTCAGTTTTCATTCCAATCTCAAAGGAGAACAATGCCAAAAAGTGTTCAAACTACCGTACAATTGCACTTATTTCACATGCTAGCAAAGTAATGCTCAAAATCCTTCAAGCCAATCCTTCAGCTGTACGTGAACCAAGAACTTCCAGGTGTACAAGATAGGTTTAGAAAAGGCAGAGGAACTTAACTATATGCCACTAAAATTTTTTTTAATTACAAATTTTTTTTAATCTTGTTAAGTGAGATTTTTGCTTCACTTTAAACAAGGAACAAACACATGCACATCTGTAGATAAATGTGGATACTGCAGCATTCATTTCTGGGTTTTGTTTTATTTTTATGAGAGTGCTTTTAGAACACTGACTTCGCATTGGCAAATTCAGTTCCTAGCATCATGCCAATTGCCATTAGCTCTTTAATTTCTGGCTTAAAAGCTTTAGATCTTCTTCACTAAACCGTGATGGAATCAACAACCCCAGGGATATAAACAATAATAGTAATGAAGTGGGAGCCTGCAGAGACAGGCCGGAGGCTGCAGGCCCTTCTTGCAAATGGTGAACAATCTTCCGCATGGCTGCGTGGCTGGAGAAAGGGCAGTGCCTTCTGACTTCAGGGCAATGGCAGGGCGAGTGGCTTCAGCTCACTTGAGCTGCATCTCTGGGCTCAAAGAACCCGATCCTGCACTCACCAGAGATCATCTGCTGCCTCGGCGGTGGTCCAGACACCCTGCACAAAAGGCTGCTTGGGTAATGACCCGGAGGGGTGGGATGGCGAGGGAAGGAGGCTCAACAGGGAGGAGATGCACAGATGCACACAGCTGACTCACGCTGCTGGACAGCAGAAACGAACACAACGCCGCAAACTAATTACCCCCCAATTAAAAAAAAAAAAAAAAATGGCCGCTTGGAAGAAGGGAGAGCCCAGGTCACAGAAGGAGAAGGCTGATCCTGCTGTGAATTCGGCTCACGGCAAGGATTTCCACAGGCTGCTGAGTGCCTGTCTCAGGAGTCATTCTTTCCCTAAAACCGTCATGTTCCTGAGTTTCAACACCAAGGAGTCTGTTCATGCATAAAGAACACAGACATGTACTCTGGACGACCTGACCGGAAGGAAAGGTCTCCTAGTGTACAAAAGAAATTCGCTTCTGGGAAGGTCCTAAACGAAGGGATCTTGGCCTCCAAAAGAGATATATAAGCACCACTCATTCAACTGCAAGCATCTGCCATGGACCAGCCAGTGCCAGGCATAAGGGATATATGGATAAAAGACACAGCCCCAACCTCAAAAGCTCACAAACCTGGAAAAGAGACCGGTGGGAAAATGATGAAGAGCTGTCCTGTCCGACTCTTCGTGATCCCAGGGACTTTAGCCCGCCAGGATCCTCTGTCCAGGGGATTCTCCAGGCAAGGATACCGAAGTGGGTAGCCAGCCCCTTCTGCAGGATTTCTTTCCGACCCAGGGATTGAACCCAGGTCTCCTGCACTGCAGACAAATTCTTTACTTTCTGAGCCACCAGGGAAGACCCATAGTCTAGCACAGAGGCAAATGTGAGTATTTGATGCTTCCAGGCCAAGCAGGGTACTACCACCATGGACAGGGGCTGGGGGTTCGTGAAGGGTTCTTCTCAGACCTAAGTTTTGTCACCTCTGAGGATAAAACAGTTCAGAAATCCAGAGCAGAACACTTAGCAAAGTGCCAGAGGTGGCACTCTGTAAATATTTAGCTGGTGAACGGATGACTGCACGACGAAAATCCAGCTCATGACTGTGGCCGCTATGCTCCGGTTTTATGTGAGGGGCCAAAATGGCAATGGACTGATTGATTGGGTCATGTTACCTGCTGCCTGAAACAGTCAGGGCTCTCACGATAAAATCCAACATCAGGCCCTGTGGGGTTTCGCTGCTACCTGTCTCCAATGCCCATCTCCCCATTGCCAACAGAACTTTGGCCACAGCACTCCCCTCCTCCCGAGTTCCCAGACATCCTGGCCTCCTTCCCCCACAGGGGCCAACCTTTAGCTCCCGCTTCCCTTCCCTGGTGGCTCAGAGGTTAAAGCATCTGCCTGCAATGGAGACCTGGGTTCGATCCCTGGGTCGGGAAGTTCCCCTGGCGAAGGAAATGGCAACCCACTCCAGTATTCTTGCCTGGAGAATCCCAAGGACGGAGGAGCCTGGTGGGCTACAGTTCACGGGGTCGCAAAGAGTCGGACACGACTGAGCGACTTCACCTCACTTCACTTCACTTCCCGTCTGCTGAGTCAGTCCTGCTCACGTGCCTCCCAGCGCCAGCTGCTTTGCTTCTGCAGCCTACATCTGGTTGTTGTGGTGGTTGTTCAGTTACTCCATCCTGTCCGACTCTTGGCAACATAATGGATTGCAGCACACCAGGCTTCCCGGTCCTTCACCGTCTCTTGGAGTTTGCTCAAACTCTTGTCCATTGAGTTGCTGATGCCATCCAACCATCTCATCCTCCGTCGTCCCCTTCTCCTCCTGCCTTCAATCTTTCCCAGCATCAGGGTCTTTTCCAATGAGTCGGCTCTTCGCATCAGGTGGACAAAGTATTGGAGCTTCAGTTCAGCATCAGTCCTTCCAGTGAATACACAGAGTCGATTTCTATCTGTTTTTATTTACACCTATCTGTGTGGCTATTGGCATAAGGTACCAATCAGCAGGGTGACCATGTAATTCATCTTTCGAACAGAGAAACTTTTGAAAGGAAAAGGGGTGCTATTCACAATTATTCCAGGGCTACAAAAGCTGAGATGTTTGGCCATCCTAGTTATAAGCTCCAAGACGTCGGGGATCATGCCTGCCTTTTATTCACTATCATGTCCCCAGTCCTTAGCATCGAGTCTGGCATACAGCAGGCAATCAAAGGATTTGTTGAATTAATGAATGAATGAGTGAGTCAGTGAGTAAGTGAGTGAGTGAGTGATTTGGGGCAGAAGAGAATGATAAATGTCACAGCTGGGGCATGTTCATGGGTCATGCAGATTAACGAACAGCTCCTGCTTGTGGGGAGAAAGTTTGACAGCTCAAGATCTCTGGCCTTCTGTCTGCAGAATAGCAGCTTCGGTCACCATGACAACGTCAAAGGTCCGTGCCCAGGACCACAGCATCCTGCCCAGTCTCTTCTGCAGCTGCTCACACCACAGATTAACTCCTCCTCGACCAGAGAAATGAGTCTCTAGACCAGAGCCCACAGCCCAGCCCCGGGCCCTGGCATGGATGCTCTCTGTATGTTGGGAGGGAGCTCAGGGTCAGAAGGCAAGCCCAGACTCTCAGGAAGGAGCTCTCTGATCCTGTGGTTTAAGTGGGTTTTCCCTTAGTCAGGAGGAATTTCTCCTGATACAATTACACATTCTTCAACCCCGCTGGGTCAAGTCAAGGATGGGCTCACCTATGGGGACCTTGTCTTTGACAAAGGAGGCAAGAGTATACAGTGGAGAAAAGAGAGCCTCTTCAACCAGTGGTGCTGGGAAAGCTAGACAGCGATGTGTACTAGAATGAAATTAGAACCCTTCCTAACACCCAAAAAAAAGGAACTCAAAATGTATTAAAGACCTAAATGTAAGAGCAGAAACTGTAACACTCTTAGAGGAAAACATAGGCAGCACACTCTTTGACAAAAATCGCAGCTAGATTCTCTCTGGTCCACTTCCTAGATTAAAGGAAATAAAAACAAAAATAAATGGGACCTAATAAAACTTAAAAGTTTTCAAACACCAAAGGAAGCCATAAAAAAGGTAAAAAGACAACCCCTGGAATGGGAGAAAATAATTGCAAATGAAGCAACTGACAAACGGTTTACACAATATGTAAGCAGCCCCCATAGTTCAATATCAGAAAAACAAACAACCCAACCAAAAAATGGGCAGAAGACCTAAAAAGGCATTTCTTCAGAGAAGACGTACAGGTGGCCAATAAGCCACAGAAATGTGCTCAACATCACTCATCATTAGAAAAACGCCAATCAGAACTACAGTGAGGTATCACCTCACACCAGTCCGAATGGCCATCTTCAAAGAGTCAACAAACAATAAATGCTGGAGAGGACACGGGGAAAGGGGGACCTTCTGCACTGCCGGTAGGAATGTAAACTGGTACAGCCACTCTGGAGAGCAGCATGGAGATCACTTTAAAAAACTAGGAATAAATCAACCGCATGACCCAGAAATTTCATTACTGGGTATATAATGTACAATTCTAAAAGATACATGTACCCCAAGCGTGAGCTGGAATCAAGATTGCGAGGAGAAATACCAATAACCTCAGATAACACCACCTTTAGGCCAGAAAGCGAAGAGGAACTAAAGAGCCTCTTGATGAAAGTGAAAGAGGAGAGTGAAAAAGTTGGCTTAAAGCTCAACATTCAGAAAACTAAGATCATGGCATCCAGTCCCATCACTTTATGGGAAATAGATGGGAAGACAGTGGAAACAGTGTCAGACTTTATTTTGGGGGGCTCCAAAATTACTGCAGATGGTGATTGCAGCCATGAAATTAAAAGACGCTTACTCCTGGGAAGGAAAGTTATGACCAACATAAACAGCATATTAAAAAACAGAGACATTACTTTGTCAACAAAGGTCCATTTAGTCAAGGATATGGTTTTTCCAGTAGAGTAGTCATGTATGGATACGAGAGTTGGACTATAAAGAAAGCTGAGGGCAGAAGATTTGATGCTTTTGAACTGTGGTGTTGGAGAAGACTCTTGAGAGTCCCTTGGACTGCAAGGAGATCCAACCAGTCCATCCTAAAGGAAATCAGTCCTGGGTGTTCATTGAAAGGACTGACGCTAAAGCTGAAACTCCAATACTTCAGCCACCTGATGCGAAGAACTGACTCACTGGAAAAGACCCAGATGCTGGGAAAGATTGAAGGCGGGAGGAGAAGGGGACAACAGAGGGTGAGATGGTTGCATGGCATCCCCGACTCAATGGACGTGAGTTTGAGTAAACTCCAGGAGCTGATGATGGACAGGGAGGCCTGGCATGCTGCTGTCCATGGTGTTGGAAAGAGTTGCACACGACTGAGCAACTGAACTGAACTGAACTGAATGTTCACTGCAACAATATTTACAATAGCCAGGACATGGCAGCAACCTAGATGTCCATCAACAGATGAATGGATAAAGAGGTTGTAGTGCGTTTATACAAATGGAATATTATCACTCAGCCATTAAAAGGAACAAATTTGAGTCAGTTGTAGGGAGGTGGATGAACCTAGAGCCTCCTATACAGAGTGAAGTGAGTCAGCAAGAGAAACACAAGCATCATATATTAGCACACGTATATGGAACCTAGAAAAATGGTACTGATGATCCTAGTAGAGAATGGATCTGGGGACACGGTTGTTGGGGAAGGTGAGCGTGGGAGAAACTGAGAAAGCAGCATCGACATCCGTACAGCATCGTGTGTAAACCAGTTAGTGGGGAGTTCTGAATAAGTCAGGGAGCCCAGCCTGGTGCTCAGCGACAGCCCAGAGGGCGGGATGGTGGCAGGCTCGGGAGGGAAGGGACATGTGCGTGTGTATGTAGCGATGGCGGATTCTCGTTGTACAGCAGGTTTCCACCAATTAAAAAAATAAATAAAATTAAAAGAGAGAGAGAAAGCGTGGGCTCTGGAGCCAGAAAACCTGGTTTCCATACCCACGTTTGCCACTAGCTAGTTGAAAGGACTCAACCAGGGCCCGTAGCATCAGTAAATGTGGGCGGTAACAGTAGCTACCCATTGGGATAAAGCTTGGCCGCGAGCCTGCACACAGTCAGGGCCTCACCAACGGTGTCAAACAGTAGCCACCAAAACGAGCCTGAGGCCTCACCACTGAGGAAACGAGCCAAGGCTCTAGGCATTTATTACCAGAGAATAAAAACCCTCCGCGACCACAGAGTGAGACCCAGCGGCAAGGATCCCTCACCGACAGAAAGAGGCACTGAACCAGTCCAGGAGGGGGACACCCAGCTGGACGGGGAGGGACGCCGCCCCCGAGGTTCCCACTTCCCGGGAATTCCAGAGCCAGCCCGCGGCAGGCCGTGGGAAGCTTCGTCTTTCTTCAGAAAGACCAGCACGCAGAGACGGCCAGGAGGGTTCTGAGGGCGAAGCGACGCGACAAGACGAGGACTGGAGTGTGCCGGGGACAGAAGTCAGCCTTCCGGACAGCGAGGTAACCTGCCCACTGGGGGTGGGATCCACACAAGTGGCCGTGAGGCACTCTCCAGAGAGAGAGGGATCTTTCTTGCTTGTGCCGCGACCAGGAAACTCCTAGGTCCTCCCTGCGAGCACCTCAGTTAGCCCCTCAGTCATGTCTGACTCTTTGTGACCCATAGACTGTAGCCCGCCAGGCTCCTCTGTCCGTGGGATTCTCCAGGCAAGAATTCTAGAATGGGTTGTCATTTCCTTCTCCAGGGGATCTTCCTAACCCAAGGATCGAACCCAGGTCTCTCGCACTGCAGATTCCTGACCATCTGAGTCATCCAACACTAAACCCACTCCCATGAAACACTGCCCCCTCCAGCAGGGCCACATCCAGGAGAAACCACAGCCCCGGGACCACACCAGACACACTGCAGACACTCGCAGTCTTTAAAAGTCTATGAATTCATGGCCTGAAACATGACCCTCACCCATGCAGCCCGGAGTTCCCTCCCCTGTCAGGCAGGGAAGTCGCCCCATGCTTCTGTGCCTTGATGGCTCCAGAGGATGGATGTTCCACTGCTTCCTTCCCAACAAGTCACAAGAGGAAGCTTCCAAAACAACTCTGCTGGAGGCAGGGAAGTAAGCACTGGTGGTATGCGAGAGCACAGAGGGTAAGATGCTCCTACAATGAAGTGACTTTCCATCCAAGCTGGTGGGAACGCCGACTTCAAAGACCTGCTCAATGTATCTTATTTACCTGCCAAAGCAAGGCAAGCCCTCCAGGTGTGCTTATCATTTGCAGTTCCGTTCCCTGCACTTGGCCTTGGAGACGAAAGCTGGAATGGGGGGTAGCAAATACTGTTTCCTAAATGCCAACTCTGTGCTGGGAGCTCTGCTGAGCACTTATGTGGGTTATCTCACCCCCTCCTCCCAATACTCCAAATGAGGAGCGGCCCCAGCCCCATAATAGGAAAAGTAGTTCTAGGTGTAATGGGGTAAGGGACTCATGGTCTTTTCCTTCCTTGATACCTCCTTCTTTGAACACACAACAGGCCACATGTGGAGTACTACAGTCCTGTGACTGACTGGTTCAAACTTGGGAAAGGTGTAGGGGAAGGCTTAATATTGTCACCCTCCTTATTCAACTTCTATACAGAGCACATCATTCGAAATGCTGGGTTGGATGAAGCACAAGCTGGAATCAAGATTGCCAGGAGAAATATCAGCAACCGCAAACATACAGATGATACCACTCTAATGGCAGAAGAGGAATGAAGAGCCTCTTGATGAGGGTGAAAGAAGAGAGTGAAAAAGCTGGCCTGAAACTCAACATTCAAAAAACTAAGGTCATGGCAACTGGTTCCATCACCTCATGGAAAATAAAACGGCAAAACGTGGAAGCAGTGATAGATATTCTTTTCTTGGGCTCCAAAATCACTGTAGACAGTGACCACAGTCATGAAATTAAAAAATGCTTGCTGCTTGAAAGAAGGAAAGTTAGGACAAATCCAGACAGTGAAAGGCCCATATAGTCAAAGCTATAGCTTTTCCAATAGTCATGTACAGAGGTGAGAGTTGGACCATAAAGAAGGCTGAGTGCTGAAAAACTGAGGCTTTTGAACTGTGATGTTGGAGAAGACTCTTGAGAGTCCCTTGGACAGCAAGAAGATCCAACCAGTCCATCCTAAAGGAGATCAGTCCTGGGTGTTCACTGGAAGGACTGATGCTGACGCTGAAGCTCCAATACTTTGGCCACCTGATGTGAAGAGCTGACTCATTTGAGAAGACCCTGATGCTGGAGAAGATTGAGGGCAGGAGGAAAAGGGGACGACAGAGGATGGGATGGCGGGATGGNAGAGACAGGATCAGTCCTGGGTGTTCATTGGAAGGACTGATGCTGACGCTGAAGCTCCAACGCTATAGCCACCTGATGTGAAGAACTGACTCATTTGAGAAGACCCTGATGCTGGGGAAGATTGAGGGCAAGAGGAAAAGGGGACAACAGAGGATGAGATGGCTGGACGGACAAGAATGTGAGCAGACTCTGGGAGGCAGCGCAGGACAGTGCTGCGGTTCATGGGGCTGCACAGAGCCGACATGACTCGGCAACCGGGCCGCAGCACCACGCCAGCTAAAAACGTCTCCTCCTCCCTCCAGTCTTTTCCCTGGAGCAAAAGGTTTAAGAAAAAGCGCAGATGTAGTATGGAGGAGGCAGACCGTTGACAAGTGAGCAGTCTAGCACAGTGGTTAGACGTCTGGTCTCTGGAGTCCGGCATTCCGAGGCTCAAATCCCAGTTTAACCACTTATTTGCTGGGTGGCCTTGGGCAAGTTGCTTAACTTCTCAGAATTTATTTGCTCATCCAGGAAACTGAATGATGATGATAGATCCTACCTGGAGGTCTGGTGCAAGGGTTTAAGGATTAAAGCACTTAGAACAAGCTGAGAGGAAGGGAAATAAACCGTAGCTATTTTTCACGGTGACCACAGCTCTGCGGGAAACCTCCCGATACTGTCGTCTGCAGACCCTCTCACCGGGACTCAAGGGCAAGAGTCCACAGATGGACGGGTCTTCTGCGTGCTCTCGACTGAGCTGCTGAGGCCCAGGTCGGGTTAACGGCCTTGCCCCGGGGCACCAACTAGAAGGTGGACGCTTCTCCCTGAGGGACGGACAGCCGTCAGGCCCGGAGGACCCCGGCTCTCACTCAGGACCAGCGACTCTGCGGTCACCGGTCAGCCCACTGTCCCGGTGACCCGCTTCCCGGGGCTGCCTCCGTCTCCCGGCCCTGAGGTTCTCCCACGCGTGTCCTGAGCCCCAAGGGGAACAGTCATGGGGAACGGAGGCCACAAAGCCAGGCTGGTGTCTACTGAATCACCTGAGGCCAAGCGACCCCACCAGAGCTGCGGGGCAAAGTGATGATCTCGGGGGCGGGGCGAGTCCCCAGGAGCACACACAGCGCTGCTGGGCGGCTTCCCTGGGCTCCAGCCACAGCGACTCAGCAAACGGATTCAGCAGCCCAGCTCAGCGCTCGGGAGAGCCATCTCTGCGACGCGGACTTGACATGTGAACAGGCGAAGCAAATCAACACTGGTCAGTTAGGACATTGAGGATTTGACGCCCCACAGGGCGTTTCAAGAGCTTTCTTCTGTTTTCCTTGAACAGAAAACCCCCAGATGCACGTGGTTGCGGGGCTTTCTGCTGCTGCTGCTGCTAAGTCACTTCAGTCGTGTCCGACTCTGTGCGACCCCATAGACGGCAGCCCCCAGGCTCCCCCATCCCTGGGATTGTCCAGGCAAGAACACTGGAGTGGGTTGCCAATTCCTTCTCCAATGCATGAAAGAGAAAAGTGAAAGTGAAGTCGCTCAGTCCTGTCCGACCCTCAGCGACCCCATGGACTGCAGCCCACCAGGCGCCCCCGTCCCTGGGATGCTCCAGGCAAGAGCACTGGAGTGGGGTGCCATTTCCTTCTCCAGTGAGGGGCTTTCTAAACGTCTTTTTCTCCTTTCTTCCCTAAGAAATAAATAGTAGAGGTCACCGTAGCTCAGAGTAGCTGGGCTCTTCTGTTTAATCCTCAGACCTCCCTAACAGGCGGGCGCTATCTCCACCATCGTCGTTCCACAGAAAGAGACGCCAAGGCCGCGGGGACGCCATCTCTCACCCGGGTCACACGGCGCGGGAGCGGAAAGAAAGCCTTAGCACGGGAGGGCGACTTGAGTGTGCCTGCTGCCTGCCGAGCCAGGCGGCCCGCGGCCTCCGCTTGGAGAGGCAGGGATGGGCCCGGGCAGGCCCTCTAGACCTTGGCTGAACGAGAAATGAGTCGTTTTCAGGTCGGCCTTGTCAGACTCCCTTGAATGCGGCCTCATCCACTGTCATCTCGGCACGGCCCACCTGTGAGGGCCCAGTATCCTTCCAAACGACTCCTCCTTCCTCCAGCTTCGCCTTCCTCCAGCCCGACATCATGGCCAAAAGAGCTATCTCTCCCACAGAAAACGTCCGTCATGCCGCAACTTTCCGGAATCTTTCAGCGAGTCCCCACTTCCTGGGTGGCTCAGACGGTAAAGCACCTGTCTACAGTGAGGGAGACCCGGGTTCGATCCCTGGGTCGAGAAGGTCCCCTGGAGAAGGAAATGGCAATCCAGTCCAGTACTACTGCCTGGAAAATCCCATGGACAGAGGAGCCTGGTAGGCTACAGTCCATGGGGTCGCAAAGAGTCGGACACGACTGAGCGACTTCACTTTCCACTGCCTGCAGCAGGAAGCCCAAACTCCTTGGCAAGACCCTCCAACCACCTCTCAGGTCCAACCCCTCCCACCGGCTCTCCCACACCTCCCCGCTCAAGGCACGCGGACCACCTGCAGCCCCCTCAAGGGGCCCCCAGGCTGGTGGGATGCCCTTGGGCCAAGTTCTGAATGGATCCTTCCCACATTCCACGTCTCTGCTCCAACATGCTGGGTATGAGAGAATGGCACGTGGGTCAGACTACCAGAAGTAAATCTGGGCTCCTCCAACTCACTCGAGCATCAGCTGCACCTCGGGCTGCCTCAGAGTCCTCCTCTGGAAGCAGCATGACAGATAATCCTCACATGATCGCCGTAGGGACTTAAAGAGACAAATACCACCAAGTCCTTCCTGACCTCCGCTGGCTTCCCCGGGCTCCCACTGTGCACACACTTCACGGAACTCCACGCCAGCCATCATCCAAAGGATGAGATGACAATGCTGGCAGGAATGCAGAGAAGAGGGAATCTCGGGCACTGTTCTTGGGCTTGGAAACTGGTACAGCCGCCACAGAAAACAGTATGAGTTTCCTCAGAAATCAAAAATAGAATTACCATATGATCCAGCAATTCCACTTCTGGGAATACATCCAAAGGAAACATAAACACTAACCAGAAAAGATGTCTGCACCCCCACACTCCTAGCATCATTTACAAGTGACAAGACACGGAAACAGTCTAAGTGGTCACTGACAGATGAATGGATGCAGAAGTCCACACAGACAGACGCAGATATCATGGAATATTATTCAGCCATCAAAAGACGAGGGAGTCCTGCCATTTGCGCAAACACAGATGGACCTTAAGGACGTTATGCTGAGTTAAATACGTCAGATGGAGAGAGAAATGTTTGCATGGTTTCACTCATGTGTGAAATGTTTTGTAAAAAAAAAAAAAACTCATAGAGAAAAATGTTAGAGATGGAGGTGGGGGAAGCAGAGTTGGGGGAAGGTGCTGGAAAGCTGCAGACTTCCAGTTTTAAGTCCTCAGAAGGGAAGGTACAGTTTGATGGCTGCTGTGAACACTGCGAGTCGGTATAGATGAGAGCTGTAAGAAAGGAAATCTATCTAAGAGGTCTCACCAGAAGGAAAAAAAGTTTCTCTCCTATATGAGATGATGGATGCCCGCTCAACTTTTTGCAGTAGTCACTTCGCAATAAATACTCAAACCATTATGTTGCACATCTTGAAGTTACACAGGGATATACGTTAACTATATCTCAATAAAACTGGGGGTGGGGGAATACCTCCATCCCAGGGAGCTCCAGGTACTGGCTGACACGCCTCTTCCTCCGCGGTTGCTCGGTCTCCTGCTGTGTGAGTGGATGATTCCTCGTGATGAGTGGGCTGGGTCTTTAGCAGCATCCCCAGCCTCTTCCCACCAACCTCCTGCACCATCTCTCCAGCGGTGACATAGAAAATGTCTCCAGACATTGTCAGAGCGCCTTCTCCCCGGAAGCAACCTACTCCCCGTTAGGAACCCCTGCTTACAATTCTG
Source organism: Oreotragus oreotragus (assembly GCA_006410675.1). NCBI lineage: Eukaryota > Metazoa > Chordata > Mammalia > Artiodactyla > Bovidae > Oreotragus > Oreotragus oreotragus. Next base: position 49,201 of record SJYX01011115.1, read on the forward strand.
AGCTCCTTGAATAACACTATAAACAGCAGCAGCAGCAACATCTACTTTTTTTTTTTTTTTTTTTGAGTACTCACCACATGCCAAGCACAGTTCAAAGCCCTTCTCATGAATCACAGAATTTAATCCTCTCAATGCCTAAGGGTGAGGGGTTTTTGGCACACTTTATTGATAATGAAACAAAAGCATGGAGAGGTTTGTAACTTGCTCAAGGTACATTTTATTCTCCTGTTTCCTATCCCCAACATCTAGCCTGTTACCTGATATAACGGAAGTTCAGTAGCAGTGCAAAGAATGCACAGATGAATCTATTAATCAGACAGTCTCCTCCATAACAGCGAGGTCAGGGATGGTGACCCATCTGTCTCCTCTGCAGTCCCCGGGTACCCCCAAAAAACTCCCCTCCCCAGCTATAGCTCTTTTAAGCTATCCAGGCATTTCATGGGTGTTGGGCTATTCCAGGGGCTCAGACGGTAGAGAATCTGTCTGAAATGCGGCACGATCCCTGGGTTGGGAAGATCCCAGTGACTGGCATCTTCACTCCAGGATTCTTGCCTGGAGAATCCCATGGAGAGAGGGGCCTGAAGGGCTCCAGTCCACGGGGGAACACAGAGTCAGACTGCCTGAGCGACTACCACTCAAACTGTTCCAACCACTCTGTGTTTGTTATTATTAATAATATGAATTACAATTATACCTTCCAAATTAGCTCCAGGCGTGGTTCACCCAATTCAGCCAAGAGTCCCGACACCACCAGACAAATACTGTCAATCTAACCTTTTACCTAGTAGATAAAAGTATCGCTGAGATACAATAATACTACTTGTCCAGCACCCTGGAAACCCTCCTAAACAGCATGCTTCTCATGAGCACTCCAGAGAGCGCTGCCCAGAGGATGCTCCGAAGTGCGAGGAGGCTCCCTGGTCCAAAGGTGTTGCCGCTTACAGCCTAGGGAGGGAGCAGCGCGTGACCATCAGAGTCTTTAGCGTTGTTGTTACTGGCTGCGCGGGGCCTCCACTGCCGTGTGGGCCCTTCTCTAGCGGGCGGGCCAGGGCTCCTAACTGGGACACAGGGGCTTCTGGCTGCAGGGGCTTCTCTTGCAGCGGAGCACCGGCGTCAGCGGTTGTCTCGCAAGGGCTCAGGAATCGTGGTCCCGGGTTCCCGAGCAGCAGCGCGACAGCTGTGGGACACGGGCTTAGTAGCTCCACAGCAGGTGGGATCTTCCTGGACCAGAGACTGAACCCGTGTCCCCTGCATTGGCAGGCAGATTCTTTACCACGGAGCCACCAGGGAGGCCCCAGTAATGTGATTCTTAATTGACACAGGTTCAGCATTTTAACTACTTAGCCTTCAAAAACTGTAGATAAACACAGGTATAAACCCTTACACCACAGTAGATGGAGATCTTAAAGTGTCCCATATCCAGGACTGACAGTCTATGCATATAAAGAGGGGGCAAAAAAATAAATGTCTTCTGTTAGAGAGCAAGGAAATCCGAAGCTTTTTGACTCTGCTAAAATTCTGGAAAGCGTTAAACATGAAGCAAATGTTTAAGAGAGAATTAAGCTAATGATCAAGCAAGAACTACTTAAAGGGCTAAAGGCTTATTGGGTGAGGCAAGGAAGAGTCAGGCAAAGCTCACTTTGAATCTCACTCTGCCACACTGATGGTTGGAAAGGTATTCAACATCTTTTAGCATCAGTTTCTTTGTGAAATGGGTATCGTAGTACCAACTTAGAATGTTACTGGAGAGATTAAATGAGATGATGGATGGAAGGTGCCTGACTCACAATGGATACCTAACAAAGGGTAGATTTTTTAATTGTTATAAAAATGATCTCATGGGCACACATGCACACACCCCTCATTTCACAGAGGAACCTTTGAAGTCAAAGGGCGGGTCTTCATGGCAACACCAGAACCACCCTCTGCCATCCTGTCCTTCATTCTACCTCTGAACTCTTTCATAAAGGAAAAGACAAAAGAACAGACAATAGGGAGCTACTGAGTTAATAAAGAAATGCACGAATAAGCTCAGATACCTGGTGGCCTCCCCAGTGTTAGAGATTTCGTTTGATATCTCATTCCAAAAGCGTTTCTCTCTTGGGTAATAATCAGATGCAAAGCCATGCAGAGGCTACATGTGGATGCAAAGATAAGACATGATCCCTTTCCCCAATATCTCACTGAGACAAGATCCCTTTCCCCAGTATCTCACTGTTTAAGGAAGGAAAATTCAGGCATGAGTCCAAATTCAATCCAGGCCACCTATTAGATTATTACATGCACTGCAACTAAATAACAAGGATCTCATTACATATCAATGCAGCATGTATAATTCCTTACTTAAAATTGCTCCAGAATTATGTCCTCCATTCTTTACAGCAATTTGAGCCTTAAACCTATGCTAAACAGATTAGCACAACCCTCTCATCATCACAAAACTGTTAGTACATTCCCATGAAAGGAGAAAAAAAAGGACAAGCCATCTAAGAAGGAGTGGTATGAAACACTGCCCTTATCTCTTTAAATTGTAAGGTTTTATTTTTTTAATAAAAATTGTGGGACATAGTATGAAGTCATATGCATTCCCAGAAGGAAAATGTATATTTCTATTAAACTTAAGAGTCAAGTCTGAGGTGGCTCAGTGGTAAAGAATTCGCCTACCAATACAGGAGATGTGGGTTCGATCCGTGAGTCGGGAAGATCCCCTGGAGAAGGAAATGGCAACCCACTCCAGTGTTCTTGCTGGAAATCCCATGGACAGAGGAGGCTGGTGGGCTCCAGGCTATGGGCTCGCAAGAGTCAGACACGATTTAGTGACTAAACCACCACCACCAAGTCAGATTACAGAAACATTTAAAAGATTATATACTAACCAAAAAAAAAAAAAAGAGAGAGAGAGAGAATACACTGACAATAAAGGGGTCAGATCATACGTGGCCCCAGAATTCCCCAACTATCTGTGGAACTGAAAATAGATAGATAAAGAAGCCAGCCCAGACTTGCGACTCCTATAGCAACTGATGTGTAGTGACCACAGAACATTTTATTGGATTATGCTTGCTTTACGACGTTGTGTCAGTTCCCGTTATATGCATATATCTGCCCACTGCGCCCCGCCCCACCCCCCTAGGCCATCACAGAGCCCTGGGTTGAGCTCCCTGTGTTATGGAGCAGCTTCCCACATCGATGTCACACATGGCAGTGCATGCATGTCAATACTAACCTCCCACTCTGCCCCCCTCCTCTTCCGCCCCCACCGCCAGCCCCCCACTGCCGGGTCTGCATCTCTGTTCCTCGCCTGGAACTAGCTTCATCTGTTCCATTTTTCTATTAATAGATCCTACACGCATGCATTACAATGCTGCTCAGGTTCAGTCGCTAAGTTGTGACCCCATGGACTGTAGCCAGCCAGACTCCTCTGTCCGTGGGATTTCCCAGGCAAGAGTCCTGGCGTGGGTTGCCATTTCTTCCTCTGGGGGATCCCCCGACCCAGGGATCACACCTATGTCTCTTGCAGCTCCTGCACGGGCAAATGGATCCTTTATCACTGAGCTGCCTGGGAGGCCCACGTGCACTGATACATGATATTCGCTTTTCTCTTGGGTTCACAGGTAGCTCAGTTGGTAAAGAATCCGCCTTCAATGCAAGAGACCCCAGTTCGATTCCTGGGTCGGGAAGATCTGCTGGAGAAGGGATAGGCTACACACTCCAGCATTCTCCTACCGTTAGAATTTAATGTGGGTCACACCAGGGCTGAAAGGAACCGTGAAACCTGTCTCCTCCATCCCTCTGCCTTCCAAACTTGAGAACCCCCAGAAAAACGGGGCTCTCCCTTGCTTCCGTGTCATCACCCTCCACCAGTATGCCTTGTGGTTCAGGAGGGTGTGCAGATTGGAACCCAAACTGCAGCTCAGAAGCTTCACCCTCCGTCACCTCTACGGTGAAGCCCTCCAACTGGGCTCTCAGCGGCCCCCTTGTCCTCTTCCTGGGACTCGGTCCTCTCTGCCTGAGGTGCTTCTCAAGCCTCCTGTTTCTCTACCCCCTCCACCATACCAACTTAGATGACTCCCTGTCCCCCACACTCCCTTCCAGCCTCACTTCGCCCCTGCCAATGCCACCCCACCTCTGCATCCTCTGCCTGGCAGGCAGGAGGCCAAAGTTCTCCACCTCTGTTTTTTTTTTTTTTTTCCTTTCTATCCAAAGTACAGAGAGGCCCCAGCACTGCGCCTGACACACGTGAACTCTTGAAACGGTGCCTTGCTCATTGCTGTTATAGACGATCTTACTGCTTCATCCTCGCAAAGCCACCAAAACCCCTCCAAGTCTCTCGCGGCCTCCCCATCCCACTTGTGGTGGCCTTTTCTCTGCTCCATTCTCACTCACCTGGGACAGGTTAAGACACCCCTACTTGCTTAAAATTCTTTCTCTGACTTCCAGGCCACCCCCTTACCCAGCATCTCACACAGATGTAACGCTTAATCAGCCCACATAAGTGGCCTTGAACTTGGCAATCCCAAGCCCCCTCAGCCTGCTGCGGCTGCTGAGCACCGCATCCCAGAGCAGGTGAGGCAGAACGCCGCCTGCTGCTGTGCGGTCTGGGGGACCCCTCTCCCGCACACTGTCACAGGTCTCCACTCAAACGTCACCTCCCAGAGAGGTCCCCGCTCACCACCAGAAGTGTCTCGACCAAAGGCAAGGCTCAGTGAGCCAGAAAGACAGACGTCCAGGCCGCCCCCCCGCCCTGCTCACCTGGATCAGCGTCCCCCCGCCCTGCTCACCTGGATCAGCGTCCCCCCGCCCTGCTCACCTGGATCAGCGTCTCCACGCCCTGCTCACCTGGATCAGCGCCCCCCCCCCCTGCCCCCCTCCATCAGCGCCCCCCCCGCCCCGCCCCCCCCGCCCCCC